>VDFB02294762.1:62841-157671 GCA_007258455.2 Sequoia sempervirens | reverse complement strand
TTTAGCATCAGGTTCTAATTCTATAGTTTTTTGAGCAATTTTAAGATCAAAACCGTTCAAGTCTGAATATTTCCATGCAAAAACATCATGAAACTCTTGGCATAAAGAAATAAAAGCCTTCCTATCTCTAGTTGAACAAATTTTTCCTATCTTAAGAAGGTTACCTTTAAAGATTTCAATTTCTTCATAATGGTCCTCTTTGACTTGAATACTTATTTTACTTTTCTTAAGTTGATCATCAGTATTAAAAATTGACTCCAAGGTAACTAAACCCTTGGGTAATTTATTTGTCTTCAGCTATATGATCTGATCATCATACTCTTGTTTAAGGTTCTGTTGATTCACTACAAAAAACTAATCCTCTTCAAGTAGGAAAGATAAAAGTTGTTCATCACTGTCAAATAATTTCCAGTGAACATTGTTATCTAGAATGGAAGGTCTGATTGCTACTTTGACATACCGTTGTACCTTCTCGTTCTTGATATCATCGGGGATATCAAACTATGCACCATTGGCAACAATTCTGTCTACATGTTTGTTTTGATTTCTTGGGATATAATCCAAGTTAAAGGTGTCAAAATTCCTCTATAATATCCCACACTTTGTTTCTGTAGGACTTCAATGCATCGTTCTTAGAAAGACTCAAGCCTCTAACCTGATTAATGATTAGCTCACTATCTCCATAGACCTTTGGGTAGTTTATTCCTCTTTTTCTTGCCCATTCAAGACCTTGAATAAGTCCCTCATACTCAATAGTATTATTAGAGCATGCAAAAGCAAAATGGAAGGCTGAAAAATACTTGTCACCTTGTGGGGACATAAGCATTGCACCCCCACCAGCTCCATTTTTACTTCTGGAACCATCAAAATACATCTCCCAAAGTTCATCTTGCTATTTTAGAAACTGATTTGCATTCTTCTCAAGATTAGGTACCTCTGCATTAGGTTCATGTAGCACATAAATACCCATACCAACATCCTGTATATGGTTATGAGGATTATCTACCACATTTTTTGCTGCCCACTTATGTAACAAAACATCAGGCACACTCTCTGCTTGCAATTCTTGAGCAACAACAAGCTCACTATCACTAAAAACAACACAATTTGTGTCTGCAGTAGTTGGAACAACATTAATTACACTTGGATTATAAGGATCTATGTGATCCTTGGCCAAGTTTTCAAAATTTATGGTAATCTTAGTTCCATATCTCATTCTAAATAACATATGTGACCAGTCAACAGAAACATAACCTCCTATTTTACCTATAAATTCTCTTGAGAGACACAAGGAAAAGAAAGGTGGTAGAGCTATGACACATATATCTTGTGGAACTGAAAAAATTTGGGCAAGCATGAAGTGTAAGGCTCAAAAATTTGATGACACCTAAGGTATTAACTGAGGTTCCATCTAATTGAATAAATTTCTTTTCTAAAGGTTGATACGTTAGTCCTAGTTTATCTGCAATTTTCTTTGACATTACAGAGCTTCTAACTCCACTATCTACCATACAATTATGGACTAGTTTATCACCTATAATCACATATACATAAAAATGAGGTGGCTTGACATCCTTACCCATTTCTTTGCTAGGTTTTCTATCATCTTGAGGATCATTTGTAAAAAACAACTCTAACCTGACCTACTGGTGGCACATCAGACACTTTCAAATTGGTGCAGGAGCACCTGTTTGATTTCTTGCCTCCATGAGGCCATTTGTAAATAGTTGCTCTATTTTGTGTATTGGGTCTTATAATAAGTTTTATCAAACCATTCTAGAGGTGTTTGAGTCTTAGGAAGTCACATTTTAAGTCATTTGTCAAATAATGTTTAAAGTTGTTCCATATTGTAAAAATTGTAAAAGTTGCTCAAGAAAGTTGTCAAGCAACTTGTCAAAAAGTGTCATTAAGGTGTTTTGTCAACAAACTAATCAAAAGGTAGTTGAAAATAGTTTTTTTTGGTTGTAAATGTATAAATACACCCTCAAAACTCGAATTGGGGGTTGGAGACATTATTTTTGAAGTTTGGTGAATGGCAACCTCAAGTTTTGTGTGCATTTTTTGATTTTTAAATTGTTTCCTGGCTAAAGTTGTGATTTTTATGGCTTCGTATGGACTCAAATATTGGAGTATCATATATGGATGAAAATATCTCTATTTATAGTTTCTAATTATTTTTGTCTCATTTAATTTTATTGAGTTTTGTGGAAGATATGACTATTTTGGTGAGACTGCCTATTCTAACAATATTGTGTAGAATTTATAGTCTGAAAAATGTGATGGTACAGATTGTAAATTCTATATTTTGGATCTGAAACCAATTGGATTATGTTTCCATATAAATATAATTTCATTTTCTTCAAGTCTCATGAAATTTTATTAAAATTTGAATAAGTTATCACCATTTTTGTGAGGGCAGGTCTGAACCCTACCTAGGGTTTGCAGTTTTGGGGAAAATGCAATAACTTTCATTTACACCATTGGATCTTCATAAAAATTGGAGGAAAATTCTATAACTATGTTTTCTTCAATCTCACAGAAGTTAGTTTTTTTTGGAATTTATTAATGATTGTTTGTTGCATTAAATTGTGGGCTGCCATAGTTATGTTTCCAATGTGATATACAATGCCTAATAGCATGTGTTATACAAAGATTGTTTTGGATTATTATTGAAGGTTTGTGAGATGTGTTGTTGAATCCTCCTATATCTGCATCACAAATTTTATAGAGTTGACTATAACATGTCTTTTTGACCTAGAATAGCTAATGAGTCCCACAATGACATTGTTACATTCATCTTTTTCATGTTTTCAATGATGTTAAAAGACACAAATGGATTTACCTTTTGATGGGTCTTTACACCAACATGATCTGCTTGCATGTGTGGATGCTCCTTGGTAGCTCCTTGTTGATTCCTCTCTAAAATGTGAGGCACTTATGATGTAGATGGTTTAGTAGCTTTTCCTTTTCCTTTATCAGCTGTTTGCTCAAGTTCAAAGGCTCTTTTCTTTGCTCTTGTGTTTGCAGCAACTAGAGAATCATTTGCATTAACTCCACAAAATTATTCTCCCTACCAGTTTAATAGAGTAGCATCACTTGGAGGTTGTTGTTGCTGCTATGGAGCTCCATCATTAGGTGTGTTTTGTTGTGAACTTGAAGCACTCTCTACCATTAATGCCTAATTTATAAGTCCATTTGAGCATGTGGCTTGATTATGTGGATGGTTGCATAGATAACACCATTCCTAATCTATAACCAAGTTGATCTGAACAGGGACAATGTCCCTAGTTGCACTAATAGGAGCAGGATTATATATTTGAAAAGAACTTGTGTTAATATTTTGTCTTGGACCTTGGTAGTTACCTTGGTATTGCTGCCTATTGCTTTGGTACTGCTAATTTGAAGCTTGGTTCTACTGTTGAAAAGGTCTGGTATGAGATTGCTGCTTCTCTAAATTCACCAAATTATTACCAAAGTTTTGAAGCAGACTTTTGATCTCTTTCAACTCTTGAGATGAGCTTGGAGTAGTATTTTCTTGACTTATAGGACCTGGAATAGTAGCTAGTAACGCTGGAAAAGGTGCAAAAGGTGGAATCAACAAAGGCATATTAGGCTAAATATCTAGAAAGATAGGCATTGGTGGCCTAGGAACAATCTTACCTACCTCAATTAAATAGTTTTCTTCCCTAATTGCTACCTCATATGCATCTGGTAAAGATAGTCCTCCCATTGAATGTGTCATGATTGTTATTTCATTGTTCAAAGCTTTTCAATAGTATAAGAAGGCATGCTCAGGAGAAGGCCTCACCGTAGTTGGGATTATGTCCCAAGTCTTTTGCACTCAGAAATTGAAATATGCCATTTGCTCCTAAGGAGCTCTCTTTATAGTTGTTAGTTGCTCGACTAGTGATAAGTGATCAAACTTGTCTTGGAACTGTTTGTGTAATTTATCTCCCAATTCATCCCAAGTTGCAATAGAATCCAGTGCTAACCCTCTAAACCATTGCAAATCCTTGCCTTTAAATGAAGCTGCAAGTAGCCTAATAGCTACGTCCTCTTTAGTTATGTGGTGCACCCCACACAATGATGGTACATCCCTTATGTGGTCAATGGGAGTTTTCTGATCCTCGCCAGTGAAAATTGGCAAGTTTTTAAGTGCAACAACTGGTATGTCATTATGTTGAGCTAAGTTGAATGGACTACCTCCATTAAATGACACAAATGGCTATTTTCTTGCCATTGAAGGTGGTTGAGATGGATTGATTTGATTCTAAACAACATAAATTAAAGTAGTAGAACTTGAAAATACAGGTACAACACCTAAAGAAGTAGCAAATATGAATTTATTTGGACTACTAGATGGGGATCTTACTATTTTGAAGCTTTGGTGAAGCATAACGAGTATCACTTTGTCTCTTAGATGGTCTACCTCTTCTCCTTAGTGGTGAGAATAAAAATTATTGCTTAACACCAGGTGGTGTCAACTGAACTCTCTTCAATGGAGGGGTTCTTTTTGTTGTTCTTCCTTGTCTTTTGGGTCGTGAAAGATGCAAAAACTCAAAATCTTTTGAACTTCTTGTTTGTATTCTTCTCATGTGCTGCAACAACACTAACTTTACTATTCTTTCACTTCACAGAGTTGCCAAATATGCTAATAAAACCTCGAGAAAGGTCTAAAAATCACTGGTTGCATACCAAAATAACAAAAGCATTGATGGATGTGTCCCACCGAGCGTGCCAAAATTGTTATCTCCTAAGCTTGCACCCGAAATGAGTTGTAAGACTTAGTTAGCTAGAGAAACATGGAAGCACTTCTAGGCTGTGGGGAACCTAATGATGAAGTGAATCTACAGATAGGTCGGCTTCCTAGCTGGTTATATCACCTAATATACTTTTTTTTTAAGGGAAAGGGAGAAGGATAAATTGAAAAATGATAAAACTAAAAGAATGATAAAAAACTATTTCTATGGTGATACACCTAACTGAACAGGATTATGAAATTCTAGATTTTCAAACACTTGAATATTGATGACAACATCTAAACTACACAATTCACTTCTATAAGTTTATACATCAATGTTTCACAGGAAAGTTTGAGTGCACTATCTTCAAAAGGAAAATAATATTTTCATAGTTTAAAAGCTAAATGCAATTTAAATATAACCTGTAACCTGCATAAGTATATTTTAAAGAAATGGCATGAAAAGTGAGACAAAACAACAAGGAGATTAAAATAGATCACTAATAGCTTGATCAATCACTTAGTTATGCACAAAATTGCAATAATGAAAAGGAAACACAACAAAATCAATGGTACTCAAGGTATTATCTGTATATCATATCCCAAAATACTGAGTTACAAAACATTCTCAAACTGTCAAATGATTGTTATAGTCTCTATCTCTATAATTTACTTAAGAAGAACTGACTCAATAATGAGTAACAAAAGTGACTAAGTACAAAAACTCCACCAAACAAGGATTTTTCAACCTCCTTGGATCAGATGCAACCATAATGCCTAAAATCTAGCCTCCAGATCTCATCCACAAAAGTTCTAGAATTTTGAAATGGTCAAGTTTGACCATGTCAAACATAAAGGCATGCAAAAAATTCCTCCAAATGCTCTTGAAAGCTCATAAATGAGTCAAAAATAGCTCCAACATTCGTGGCATATGTTTGCAAACTAATTCAACTTCCCTATATTCCCTTAAAAGCATCAACAATAGATAACTATCTCTCTCAATCGACCAAGTCACCTTTATTTGCATTAAATAACAATAATATGACTATTAAAGCTTATAATTACACCTTAAAGTCATATATTTTACAATGGATAAATGTGCGCATAAAATTTCATGAATATCTTCAAGGCACGTACATGTTGAAATATGTGTTGAGGTGTGATTCATGTGTTTATGTGGCATTGATATTTCTAAAGTCGTGGAAGCACATGAGGCATTACATTTTCCTAAGGCATACAACACCTCTCCTTGGCCGAGTGGTCATGTATTATTTGATTTTCTTTTCTTAAATAAAGGGATAAAATGCCATTTCATTTTGATCGACATACTTAAGATTTAGGGTTTCAACCCTAAAAAGAAAGCAAAAGGAAAACAATGAAAAGCATCATTTCATTTTTATCTTTTTGAAACTTCTAGAAGAAGTTTGGCTGCCGCCCTAGAGTGTCATGGAAGCTTGACTGAAGGTTTTCTTTGTGGATTCAAGGCCATACAAAGGCATTTCACTACATTTTCATTCAAAAGAAAAAATAAGGTAAATATTTGGGGTGTTTTGATTATTTTGTCTCATTGCCTGAAGAAAATAGCTTGTATGGTGAGTCTTTAGAAGACATACATTGCTATTTTATTGGATTTTTACAAAAACTATGCTCGAATTTGAGCCTTCTGTGAATTTCTATTTTTTTTTTGTGAAAATCCTTGTTCTCATTGTATTTTTTGTATTTTTTGTTGTCTCTACTTGGCATTTGAATAGAAATGTTAAGAAATCCTGAATATTATTTTTCAGATTGTAAATATGAATCAGCCCGTGAATGAATTTTTTTTTCTATTGTTGTGGCCATATCCTATATTTTGCTTCTCCACTCATACAAAAAGGCTATGTGTTTCCTTGAATCTTTGAAAATGATAAAAGTTCCATCAAAACCTTGACTCTGTATTACCTTCTTTTCTTGAGAAGAAATAATGCTTTTCTCTGCATTAAAACATGGAAAAAGAATGATAAAAGGTACAAAACTGCACGACCTTTCTTTATGCATCTCATACTTCATTTTGTTTTTCACTTCATTGTTTCAAGGCACTTATCAAGACAACCTCTATTTCATAATTATTCACTGTGATTTTTGTGTTTCTTATATTCTTAGTAGAAAATATAAAGAAACCCCCTTCAATCATAGCCGCAACTTCATCTTTTCTATAGATTGGCATTTTTGTATATAAAACCCCTATTCTACTTTTGAAAACTCCATTGCAGGTTTATTATCCATTAATGTTTGTAGCCAAGCATGCTAGAGAAAATTGATTCTATATTGAGTGATTTTAGTTTGTGTGTATCAATGCTTTTAACATTATGAAAAATACAAAGAAAAAAAAACCCCAGTTTCTAAAAACAAAACGTCTCTTTTGTAGCTTTTCATAATATTAATAGTTCTATATTTATCCTTTTTGAATGAATTTCTTAGAAGATGACAATGTTGTCGTATTTACAGAAAATGAACTTCTTTATGGCTGTCATTTGGAATGATTGTATAACATCAACTATGTTTTATGATTGTCCCTTTGTCTTTTAGTTATTGAGCTTATTTATGCATACATTATTCCTTAACATACTTGACTTACATAAATGTCAGTAGTTGAATGGCATTTGACTTGTCATGCCCATAGAGTAACTCTTAGTATTGTTGCATTTTTTCTTCAACGGGCTTGTAGTTCATTCATTGAAAATTACACATTACTTAAAGAGAGTGCATCAATAACCCTATTCCACACAAAACAAGTATATTTTCATATGATCTTCAACATGTACTATGTTGAACTCTTCCCATAAACATTTAATATTTGTGATTGTCAACTAGCACAAAATCTTTGTGCACTATGATATTATGTTGAAAGATCAAATTAATATATGCTACTATTTTGTTTCCTTCATGGCAACTAGGTGACCTTTTTACTTTATCTCAATATAATGATAACCTTGGTTAAGCACATTTCTTTCTGACAAAAAGTTAATATGAATAATTTTTTTTCACTATCATGAAGTCTTTATTATTATCGTCATAGGAAACAAAGAAAAAAAAATGTATTTCTTGATAAACCGCTTGTATAAATTAAATGTCATGATATTATTGCTGCTCTGTATTGCATTTATGACTCATTACTTCATGATGACTTATGATTGCATTTCAATTAACTGGACTAATCATTCATGATCTTCTTGTTTAATGATATGTCCTCTATGATAGTAATAAAAAAGATACTGCCATAGGTGATGTATGGTTGATTTGAGATGATTAATTCAATTCAATGTATTTTCAAGAAACAAAAACTAATAAAATGTTGAGCTCAACGCTCGTAGGAGCCACATTTTAACCCACGTATTTAATCTAATAGATTAGACCAAAATCACAAATGTACCTGTATCTTCACATGAAATAAATATATTCGAAAAACATGGTGTGTTTTAGGTGTGTTAGATGACTTTGACGGTTCTCCAGGACACCTAAAGTATGCTTTGTTTAATACATTTGAAGATTAGTTTATATATGGATAGGTACTTGTTCATGTAAGGTACATGTTCCAGATGTAGGATTAGGAGTGGTATGGAGCTAGGAAAGACACAAGAAGCTCAGGGTAGTAGCAGGACAAGACGACACATCCTAGACCAATCATTCTCAGGAAATGACTAGTTTCCCTCCTTATATGCACATTATTTTACATTTTCTTATTCATGTATAAAATTTTCTTTATCTGTATTGAATAAGTTGATTCAATCTCATGACTTGTGTGAGATAATGCACACTTATACACTCAATAAAGATTACTCTATTGTTCAAAAAAGATTTGTGTAAATTCTTCTTTTGTTACATGCATATGTGTAAATGCAATAATTTTGTAATATTTTATGTATTATTTCATTTATGAATCTAAATGTAATGTAGGAAAGATTTAAATGTACCTTTTCCTTAATTTAAATTCAACAAGCTCAACTCGATTGAGCAATAAGTGAAAATCTGGTAACATTTCTTGTGAAATCTACTGCATGTTTTCCTGCTAAACATTCAGACTAGTTGCCTAGACCTATCCTTGGGAATGGATTTACTCAGAAACTAGGCTTATGACTTAGAAAAAAAACTTAGAACTTTTGTAACTCAAACTTGACAGTATGAATGACACCTTGGCATTTATTGAAAAGAAAAGAGTAGAAATGAAACTATCTAACTTTGCTAAAAATCACTTAGGGAATGAAACTTGCAACTAAACTACAGTGCAACAACACTTTATTGAAAGAAAAAAACCTAACCTAGCATTTACAGAGGTAGATCATACCTCAAAACAATGTTTGAGGTGAATCCCATTAATTGGGATTGGCAATATTTCTCCATCCATCTTTGATAACTAGAATGTGTTATGCTCCTTGCATTCAATAATGATAAATGGGCCACTCCAAAAGTTTTCAAACTTTGAATGCTTACCTGGCCTACTCTTCAGTACATCCCACTTAAGCACCACATCACCCTGTCTAAAAAATCTGGGTGTAGCTTTCTTATCAAAGACCCTCTTTGTTTGGACCTAATGATACTCCAAAGACTTCATTGCCTTGTCTCTTATTTCTTTAAGCTCCATGAGCACATCATGTCTAATGGACATTGGGTCCTGTTCTTCAAACATCTCCAGCTAATGTACAATATCAAGAGTTGGAAACTCTACATATAAGGACAATCTTCCCTCTTTTCCATAAACCAAAACATATGGAGAATTTCCAACAGATTTCTTAGGATTTATTCTATCTGCCCATAGTGTAGATTTCAATTTGGTGTGCCAAACTCTCTGATTATCTTCCATAGTTCTTTTAATGATCCTGATCAGATTCTTGTTTGTACTTTCAACCAAACCATTACCTTGAGGGTAATAATTTGAAGAGGTATTCAGATGGATTCCATGTCTAACAACCTAATATGTAACTCTTAATCCCATAAATGCAAGAGAATTATCTAAAATGATGGAATCAGGAACTCCAAACCTAGTTACTATATCTTCATAAAAGCTTAAAGCAGAAGAATCATTAGCTTCTTTCAAAGCTATTGCTTTTGTCCAACGTGTAAAATAATCAGTTGTTGTAAGTACCCACCTATGACCAGTACTAGAAGGTGGATTTATTGGCCCAATAAAATCAATTCCTCATCTAAGGGTTGTTCAACCTGAATTGGCTACAAAGGCAAAGCTAGCAGTCTCTCTTTTCCTACAAAAAGAGCACATTTTACACATTTCCTTGCCCAAGCATGGGCATCTTTGAACAATCTTGGCTAGTAATAGCCAACTCTCATAATCTTCCATATAGTTGTTCTTGGGGAAAAATGCCCCCCCTCAAGTTCCATCATGAAACTCATGTAACACTTTATTAATCTGATCTTTGTCAATACACCTTAATAAAACACCATTAAGGTTTTTCCTGAAAAGAATATTATCAATCAATACATATGGAATTTACTACAACCTAAAGTATCTTCTTTTAGATCTATCTAAACCTAGTGGACATTCACCAGTTTGTAGAAAATGGGTCATATCTTGAACCCATCTTGCATCTAACATAGGTGCAACATTCTGAGGATCATTATCATTGACTAAAATAGTCTCTAATTTTGATTTTTGTTCATCTTCAGGAGTTGAGGTTAACTATTCACATAGTCCTCTACCTCTGACAAGCTTTGTGATTTTGATTTCAACATCAAACTCCATAACTCTTGTGATCCACCCTGCTCTTTTCTCACTCAGGTCTTTGCTCAGCAGAAATTATTTCACACTAGGGTGTGCAACCATAACATGTATCTTACTGTTAGAAATTAGAGGCTTAAAATTTTTCAAGCTTCTGATCACAACAAGAACATGTTTCTCAAAAAATATATATTTTTGCTTATAATTAACTAAAACTTGAATGAAAAAGGCTATTGGTTGCTCTAAATCATCGTTATTTTCTAAACGAACATAATAGAAATTGAACTTACGCTACCAAAAGCATATAAAATGAAGTCCTTTGAGAAATCTAGATTTACTAGTGTAGGAGTTGATGCTAAAGCCTCTTTGATTACTTCAAAGCTGCTTTGGCTTCCTTAGTCCAACTAAAAACTGCCTTCTTTTTAACCATGGCAGTCAAAGGATGTAACAGATTTGCAACATCAGGTATAAAACTTCTCAAAAAGTTGATTCTACCTAAAAAGCTCTGTAAACCTTTCTTATGATTGGGTAATGACAACTCAAGTATGGATTTAACTCTCTTAGGGTCAATAGTAATTCCCTTCTTTGACACTTTGTGTCCTAACAATTTATCTTCATGAACAACAAAGATACTCTTTTTTGGATTGTGAGATATACCATACTCTTTGCATTTTTCAAAAACTTGCTTGAGATGTGATAAAAGTTCATCTACATTTTTAGAATATATTGTTATGTCATTTAGATAAACAAGTAAAAACATCTAAATTAGACTCTAAAATGCCATATCCATGGCCCTCTGAAATGTGGCACCAATGTTAGATAAACCAAAAGCCATTCTCTTGTAGGCCATAGTGCCCCACTTTGTTGTAAAAATTTTCTTATATTGATCCTCTTCCTTAACTAAAATTTGGTTGTAGCCAAAATAACCATCAAGAAGAGAAAATATCTCTGAACCAACAACTTGAAGAATCTGCTCCATGGAGGGTAATGGGTAATGATATTTTAAAGATGCTTTGTTAAGATCTCTAAAATATACACATAATCTTATCTCCCCATTTTTCTTTCTAACCAGAACAAGGTTAGAAACCCAGAATGCGTGTTTAATTGGAAATACAATACCCCCCTCAACTAACTTAGTCAACTCTTTAATCATTAAAGGCTCAAGCTTGGGGTTCAAAGGTCTCTGCTTCTACATAACAAAATTAGCATCAGGTTCTTATTCTATAGTATGTTGAGCAATTTTAGGATCAAAACCTTTCAAGTCTGAATATTTCCATGCAAAAACATCATGAAACTCTTGGCATAAAGCAATAAAATCCTTCGTATCTTCAGCTGAATTTTTTTTTCCTATCTTAAGAAGCTTACCTTTAAAGATTTCAATTTCTTCATAATGGTCCTCTTTGACTTGAATACTGATTTTACTTTTCTTAAGTTGATCATCAGTATTAAGAATTGACTCCAATGTAACTAAACCCTTGGGTAATTTATTTGTCTTCAGCTGTATGATCTGATCATCATACTCTTGTTTAAGCTTTTGTTGATTCACTACAGAAAACTGATCCTCTTCAAGTAGGAAAGATAAAATCTATTCATCACTGTCAAATGCTTGCTAGTGAACATTGTTATCTAGAATGAAAGGTCTGATTAGTACTTTGACATACTACTGTACCTTCTCCTTCTTGATATCATTAGGGATATCAAACTGTGCACCAATGGCAACAAGTTTGTCCACATGTTTGTTTTGATTTCTTGGGATAGAAACCAAGTTAAAGGCGTCAAATTCCTCTATTATATCTCACATTGTTTCTATAGGACTTCAATGCATAATTCTTAGCAACACTCAAGCCTCTAACCTGATTAACAATCAACTCACTATCTCCATAGACATTCAGGAAGTTTATTCCTCTTTTTATTTCCCATTCAAGACCTGGAATAAGTCCCTCATACTCATTATTATTAGAGCATGCAAAAATAAAACAAAAGGCTGAAAAATACTTGTCACCTTGTGGGGACACAAGCATTGCACCCCCACTAGCTCCATTTTTACTTCTAGAACCATCAAAATACATATCCCAAGGTTTATTTTGTTGTTTTAGCAATTGATTTGCATTCTTCCCAAGATTAGGTACCTCTGCATCAGGTTCATGTAGCACATAAATACCCATACCAACATCCTATATATGATTATTAGGATTATCCACCAGATTTTTTGCTGCCCACTCATGTAACAACACATCAGGCACACTCTCTGCTTGCAATTCTTGAGCAATAGCAAGCTCACTGTCACTAAAAACAACACAATTTGTGTCTATAGCAGTTGGAACAAAATTAATTACACTTGGATTATAAGGCTCTATGTGATCCTTGGCCAAGTTTTCAGACTTTATGGTAACCTTAGTACCATATCTCATACTAAATAACATATGTGACTAGTCAGCAGAAACATAACCTCCTATTTTAGCTATAAAGTCTCTTGAGAGACACAAGGAAAAGAAAGGTGGTAGATCTATGACACATATATCTTGTGGACCTAAAAGATTTGGAGAAGCCTGAAGTGTAAGGATCAAGCCTTTGATGACACTTAAGGTATTAACTGTGGTTCCATCTAGCTGAATAACTCCATTTTCTAAAGGTTGATACTTTAGTCCTAGTTTATCTACAATTTGCTTTGACATTACAGAGCTACTAGCTCCACTATCTACCATACAATTATGGACTAGTTTATCACCTATAATCACAGATACATAAAATGGAGGTGTTTTTACATCCTTACCCATTTCTTTTCTAGGTTGTTTATCATCCTAAGGATCATTTGTAAAAACAACTCTAACCTAACCTACTGGTGGCACATCAGACACTTTCAAATTTGACAAAGTTGACTATAACATGTATTTTTGACTTGGAATAGATAATGAGTCCCACATTGAAATTGTTACATTCATATTTTCATATTTTCAATGATGTTAAAAGGAAAAAATGCATTTACCTTTTGATGGGTCCTTACACTAGCATGACCCGCTTGCATGTGTGGCTACTCCTTGATAGCTCCTTGCTAATTCCTCTGCAAAATGTGAGGCACTTGTGATGTAGATGGTTCTATAATTGCTTATTTTCCTTTATCATCTGCTTGATCAAGTTCAAAGGCTCTTTTCTTTGCTCTTGAGTTTGCAGCAACTGGAGAATCATTTGCATTAACTCCACAAAATTCTTCTCCTTGCCAGTTTAATAGAGTAGCATCACTTGGAGGTTGCTCCTTCTGTTGTGGAGCTCCATCATTAGGTGTGTTCTATTATGAAATTGAAGCACTCTGCACCATTAATGCCTGATTTATAAGTCCATTTGAGCATGTGGCTTGATTATGTGGTTGGTTGCATGGATAACACCATTCATAATCTGCAACCAAGTTGTTCTAAACAGGGACAATGTCCCTAGCTGCACTAATAGGAGCAAGATTATATATTTGAAAAGGCCTTGTGTTAATATTTTGTCTTGGACCTTGGTAGTTACCTTGGTATTGTTGCCTATTGCTTTGGTACTTATGATTTGAAGCTTGGTTATGTTGTTGAAAAGGTTTGGTATGAGATTGATGCTTCTCTAAATTCACCAACTTATTACCAAAAATCTAAAGCAGACTTTTGATCTCTTGTAGCTCTTGAGATGAGCTTGGAGTAGAATTTTTTTGACTTACAGGAGATGGAAGAATAGCTAGTAACACTGATATAGTTGGAAAAGGTGCAAAAGGTGGAATCTGCAAAGGCATATTAGGCTAGATATTTGGAAAGATAGGCATTGGTGGCCTAGGAGCAATCTTACCTACCTGAATTAAATAGTTTTCTACCCTGATTGCTACCTCATATGCATCTGGTAAAGACACTCCCCCCATTGATTGTGTCATGACTACTATTTCACTGTTCAAAGCTTTTAGATAGTATAAGAAGGCATGCTCAGGAGAAGGCCTCGCTGTAGCTAGGATTCTATCCCAAGTCTTCTTAAATTGGAAATTGAAATCTGTCATTTGCTCCTGAGGAGCTCTCTTTATAGTCATTAGTTGCTCGACCAGTGATAAGTGATCAAACTTGTCTTGGAATTGTTTGTGTAATTTATATCCCAGTTCATCCCAAGTTGCAATAGAACCCACTGCTAACCCTCTAAAGCACTAAAAGTCCTTTCCTTTAAACAAAGCTACAAGTAGCCTAATAGCTACATCCTCCCGAGTTATGTGGTGCACCCCACACAATGATGCTACATCCCTTATGTGGTCAATGGGGGTTGTCTGATCCTTGCCATTTAAAATTGGCAAGTTTTTAAGTGCAGCTATTGGTATGCCATTATGTTGAGCCAAGTTTAATGGACTGCCTCCATTAAACGACACAATGGATGATTTCTTGACATTGAAGGTGGCTGAGATGGATTGATTTGAGTCTGAACAATAGAAATTAAAGTAGCATAACTTGAAAATAAAAGTACAACACTTGAAGAAGCAACAAATATGAATTTCTTTGGACTACTAGATGGTGATCTTACTATTCAGAAGCTTGGTGAAGTAGAACAAGTCTCACTTTGTCTCTTAGATGGTCTACCTCTTCTCCTTGGTGGTTAGAATAAAAATTCTTTCCTAACACTAGGTGGTGTCAACTGAAATCTCTTCAATGGAGGGATTCTTTTTATTGTTCAACCTTATCTTCTGGGTGGTGATAGCTTCAGAAACTCAAAATCTTATGAACTCCTTGTTTGTATCCTTCTCATGTGCTGCATCAACACTAGCTTTACTGTTCTTTCATTTCATGGAGTCGCCGGATATGCTAATAAAACCTCTAGAAATGTCTAAAAAATCACTGGTTGCATACCAAACCAGCACAAGCATTGATGGACATGTCCCACCGGGTGTGCCAAAATTGTTATGTCCTAAGCTTGCACCAGAACTGAGTTGTAAAATTTAGTTAGCTAGAGAAACATGGAAACACTTCTAGGTTGTGGGGAACCTAATGATGAAGTGAATCTCCAGATAGGTCGTATTCCTAGCTAGTTATATCACCTAATCTACTGATTTTTTTAAGGGAAAGGGAGAAGGATAAACTAAAAGTGATAAAACTAAAAAATGCTAAAAAAACTATTTCTATGGTGATACACCTAACTGAACAGGATTATGAAATTCCATATTTTCAAACACTTGAATATTGATGACAACATCTAAACTGTACAATTCACTTCTATAAGTTTATACATCAATGTTTCACAGGAAAGTTTGAGTGCACTATCTTCAAAAGGAAAATAATATTTTCATAGTTTAAAGGCTAAATGCAATTTAAGAATAACCTGTAACCTGCATAATTATATTTTATAGAACTGGAATGAAAAGTGAGACAAAACACAAGGAGATTAAAATACCTCACTAACAGCTTGATCAATCACTTAGTTATGCACAAAACTGCAATAATGAAAAGGAAACACAACAAAATCAATGGTACTTAGGGTATTATCTGTATATCATATCCAAAAATACTGAGTTACAAAACATGCTCAAACTGTCAAAATACTATTAAAGTCTCTATCTCTAGAATTTACTTAAGAAGAATTGACTCAATAATGAGTAACAAAAGTGACTAAGTACAAAAACTCCACCAAACAAGGATTTTTCAACCTCCTTGGATCAGATGCAACCATAATGCCTAAAATCAATCCTCCAGATCTCATCCACAAAAGTTCTAGAATGTTGAAATGGTCAAGTTTGACCATGTCAAACATAAAGGCATGCAAAAAATTCCTCCAAATGCTCTCGAAAGCTCATAAATGAGTCAAAAATAGCTCCAACATTCGTGGCATATGTTTGCAAACTAATTCAACTTCCCTATATTCCCTCAAAAGCATCAACAATAGATAACTATCTCTCTCAATCGACCAAGTCACCTTTATTTGCATTAAATAACAATAATATGACTATTAAGGCTTATAATTACACCTTAAAGTCATATATTTTACAATGGATAAATATGCAAATAAAATTTCATGAATATCTTCAAGGCATGTACAGGTTGAAATATGTGTTGAGGTGTCATTCATGTGTTGACGTGGAATTGATATTTGTAAAGTTGTGGAAGCACATAAGGCATTAAATTTTCCTAAGGAATATAATACCTCTCCTTGGCCGCGTGGTCATGTATTATTTGATTTTCTTTTCTTAAATAAAGGAATAAAATGCCTTTTCATTTTGATCGACATACTTAAGATTTAGGGTTTCAACCCTAAAAACAAAGAAAAAATGCAAACAATGAAAAATGTAATTTCATTTTTATCCTTTTGAAACTTCTGGAAGAAGTTCGACCACCACCCCAGGGTTTCATGGAAACTCGACAGAAGGTTTTATTTGTGGATTCAAGGCCATACAGAGGCATTTCACTACATTTTCATTCAAAAGAAAAACTCCAAGTAAATATTTGGGGTGTTTTAATTATTTTGTCTCATTTCCTCAAGAAATAGCTCGTATGGTGAGTCTTTAGAAGACATACACTGCTATTTTATTGCATTTTTTGCAGAAACTATGTTTGAATTTGAGCCTTTTGCGAATTTCTAAATTTTTTTCTTGTGAAACGCCTTGTTCTCATTTTTTTTTTGTATTTTCTATTATCTCTACTTGGAATTTGAATAGAAATGTTAAGAAATCCTGAATATTATTTTTAGATTGCAAATATGAATCAACCCGTGAATGAAAAATATTTCTATGGTTGTGGCCATATCCTGTATTTCTCTTCTCCACTCATACACAAATGCTATGTGTTTCCTTGAATCTTTGAAAATGATAAAAGTTCCATCAAAAACTTGAATCTGTATTACCTTCTTTTCTTGAGAAGAAATAACACTTTTCTATGCATTAAAACATGGAAAAAGAATGATAAAAGGTACAAAACTACACAACCTTTCTTTATGCATCTCATACTTCATTTTTTTTTACACTTCATTGTTTCATGGCACTTATCAAGACAACCTCTATTTCATAACTATGCACTATGATTTTTGTGTTTCTTATATTCTCAATATAAAATATAAAGAAACTCCCTTCAATCATAGCTGCGACTTCATCTTTTCTGTAGATTAAAATTTTTGTATATAAAACCCTTGTTCTACTTTTGAAAACTCCATTGCAGGTGTATCATCCATTAATGGCTATAGCCAAGCATGCTAGAGAAACTTGATTCTATATTGAGGGTTTTTACTTCATGGGTATCAATGCTTTTAACATTATGAAAAATACAAAGAAACAAAAACCCCAGTTTCTAAAAATAAAACCTCTCTTCTATAGCTTTTCATAATTTTAATAGATCTATATTCAACCTTTTTCAATGACTTTGTTAGAAGATGACAATGTTGTCTTATTTGTAGAAAATGAACTTCTTTATGACTGTCATTTGGAACCATTGTATAACATCAACTATGTTTTGTGATTGCTCCTCTGTCTTTTAGTTATTGAGCTTCTTTATGCATACACTATTCATTAACATAATTGACTTACATGAATGTCAGTAGTTGAATGAAATTTGACCTGTCATGCCCATAGAGTAACTCTTAGTATTGTTGCAATTTGTCTACAGGCTTGTAGTTCATTAATTGAAAATTCCACATTACTTAAAGAGAACGCATCAATAACCCTATTCCACACAAAACAAGTATATTTTCATATGATCTTCAACATGTACTGTGTTGAACTCTTCCCATAAACATTTAACATTTGTGACTGTCAACTAGCACAAAATCTTTGTGCACTCTGATATTATGTTGAAAGCTCAAATTAATATATGCTACTGCTTTGCTTCCTTCATGATAACTAGGTGACCTTTTTACTTTATCTCAATATGATGATAACCTTGGTTAAGCACATTTCTTCTCAAGAAATACAAATTGATAACATGTTGAGCTCAACCCTTGTGGAAGCCACATTTTAACCTATATGTTTAATCTGATAGATTAGATCATAATAAAAAATGCACCTGCATCTGTACATAAAACAAACATATTAGAAAAAAATGGCATGTTTTAGTTGTGTTAGATGACTTTGACGGTTCTCCAGGATACCTAATGTATGATTTGTTTAATACATTTGAAGATCAGTTTATATATGGATATGTACTTTTTCGTGTAAGGTTTGAAACCTTTCATTGCTTAGAGCATTGCTTTACCACCATTTCTTTTTCCAGATGTAGGATTAGGAGTGGTATGGAGGTAGGAAAGACACAAGCAGCTTAGGGTAGTAGCAGGACAAGATGAAACATCCTAGACCAGTCATTCTCACAAAATGATTAGTTTCCCTCCTTAAATGCACATTGTTTTACATTTTCTTATTCATGTATAAAATTTTCTTTATCTACATGTATTGAATAAGTTAAATTAATCTCACGGCTTGTGTGAGATAACGTACACTTATACATTCAATAAAGATTACTCTATTGTTCAGAAAAGATTTGTGTAAATCCTTCTTTTGTTACATGCATATGTGTAAATGCAGTAATTTTGTAATCTTTTCTAGATTATTTCATTTATGCATCTGAATGTAATGTAGGAAAAATTTAAATGTACTTTTTCCTCAATTTAAAATCAACAAGCTCAACCTAATTGAGCCATAAGTGAAAATATGGTAAAAACTACAACTCACCAAACCCTTGTGATAAAGTGTTGTAAATATGCTTGAAATGGCTGCAATGGATGTGGTTCTTGACTCTAGCTTGAAGGAGATAGATCTTGAATAACAAGCATGATGCATGAAGTCTTTGACATGATGATTGATGCTTGGAGAATGCTTTAAAATGCTTGATAATATTCCCTTGAATGCTCTTGTGAATGCTTGGGAACATAAAATTTCTATAAGAATTCCCATTCAACTTGCTAGGTTAGAAATGAATAAAATAACCTTGTGTTTATACTCAATTATGCAAGAATTCTCAAAATTACAACACTACAAGATGACATTGGATCTTGGAGAATAAAATCCTACCAGATGGTTAAATTAAATTTGATTTTGAGTTAAATGGGACTCATTTTCCACCCTGAGTGAATGGGTCCCACCTAAGGGGACTCATTCTCCCAAAATGCTGAATGAGTCCCACCTTAGGATCTTGAGGTGGGTTTTTAGGATTTTGATGTTTTAAATGCTTTTTTCAGGATTATCCTCGAAAATACACATAAATAAGGCTTGTGGATGCAAAATGGGGCTAATTAAAGCATAATAAATCCCAATTATTAATGAAAAGCCTAGAAAAGTGTGAAAGTGTGTTACAACACTTTACAACACTTTGAATTAAGGAAAGATTAATGTTGAAAAGAGGTTATTTAAGTGAATTTAGCTAACAAGACCTTATAAAAGTGTGAAAGTGAGTTACAACACTTTACAACACTTAAGTAAGGTACCATTAAAATCCATTTAGTTCACAAGGGCCCAAGACCTAATAAGAATATGCTAGGCATATTGCAACACTAAATTAAGGCCAAGCTAAGGGGACCTTTTTCTATCATTACAAAACTATTTTTAATAAAATTTATCACATGTTGGAGGAGGAAGAGTAATCAAGTGGGTTTTGAGAGGCCTTGAAAAACTATGATCTTTCTTAGATAGAGGATGAGTAGAAGGAGACAATCCCTTCTCTTGTGAAGAAAAGCTTGCTCACTTAACAAAAGAAGTTTTAAATATAATAGATGATGAAGGATACGATGTAGACAAAGGAGAAGGTTTGAAACTTAAACCCCTTTTAGAGATGTATGGTGTAGAATTCACATGATCCTTAACTCCTTTTTCCATGTTTTCATTATATCCAGTTTTAGAAATAATTTTAAATCCAATCCCATAACACTTTTCCAACTCAAATGGCGGAAGAGAAGTCTTTTCTAAATTATTATGAGGATAATTGATTCTTTTGTAAGAATGTGATTAATTTTTATTAATTAAAATGTGAGGATTAAATATCACCAACACATGAGGGATGAAAGCTAAAGAGCCCTCGCCACCATCGTGGGATGATATTTTTAGGTTTGTCGATGTAGAAGTCTAAGATTGATAAAATGAAACACAAGAGTCCTTAGGTTGATATTGTGAGATTTTACCTTTTCCTACAAAGGAGGGTGTAAAATCTAATCAACCCAAATCAAAACATGTAAATTTGAAGAGGAATCCATATTGTGATCATTATTTACAATTTGAGAAGAGGAATCACAATATTGTGTTGGAACAACCTCTAAATCTATGGGATTTGATGGTGAGATTTTATACTTGTGAATGAAAGTGGATGTAAAATCTAATGATCCTCAATCATCACCCAAGAGTTAATTATCATTGGAAGGAAATGGTTCAGAAGTGTTATGCTCGGATTTGACTTGTAAATTATAAATTTTTGCATCTTCTTTAATGTATGTATCTTGTTATTATATTCATACTTCATCTCATGGTGAAGAGTAGACAACACTCCGTTCATGGTATGAATCCACAATCTACAAAGAAGAAGATTGTATGATAGAGTATCTCACATGACATGGATAAGGGTAGGAAAATTTATAGGTCCTACGTTAATGGGTAGTATGATTTTCCCCAATAGTTTCCTAACAAAATTATTGAAGCCATGAATAGAAAAAGTATCAAATTTTATGAGATTCTTATCCACACCAAACTTATCTAGAAGATCAATGCCACACAAATTAAGACTAGATCCATTGTCAATAAGAGTATTCCTAATCTAAGTTTTATTAATAAAAATAAATATCATTAAAGCCTCATGTTTCTATTGAATATTAAGAGGAGGTAAATCACATTGAAGTAACTATGAGCAACTGCATGATAACTTGGTTTTTGCAACACATTTTGATGCACATGATTACTTTGAGTGAGTTGTTTTGCAAAGTTTAGGATATGGGTAGGAGGTTACGATTGGTTTGTAGGAGGTCCTATAATGAGAATATTTTTATAATGAGGTCTAACAATAAGAGGAGGTCCAATAATCAATTGTGGGTTTACAATTTCAACTGAATTAACTACTTGTTGATGATTTTCTATTAATTGGGGATCTAATGTCAATTTTGAATCTTTATCTATGCAATCCACCTTACTATCATTCAAAGATGTATCAATAATTACATCCTCTTGCACCAAGATATCCTACCAAGTAGGAGATATATTTGGAGAGGGACAAAAATGAATTTCATGAAGATTAGGTAATGTTGTGCAATTTTTGCACACACGCCCCACTGAAAGTAGGGACCCTATTTTGCTTCTGCTCTTGTTGTTTTGGCCCTTTAATTTTGAGGATTTGCATTGCCTTGGCATGAGCGTAAATTTTTTATCTTGCTTACCTAAGTGTTTCCCCCAAGTTGCATATTGAAAAAATTAAGTCTTGGGAAAAGTTCGGTTTTTTACCCCAGTTCAGGATTTTCCACTCCATCCGGATTTTCCCGATTTCATTCAAACTCCGACTAAATGCGGTGGTTTAGGAATTTTCGGTCTTTGCAGAATTCTGCATGGACTGGATTTTTCTGGAAGTTCGTTGTCTCGTCGGGTTTCCGAACTTCTCTTTGGGATTTGGTGATTTGAGCGTTTGGATTCATTGATTTGCTTGATTGGACGCTTGGATTTCTTGCATTCAAGTTGATTTGGTCACTAGGGCATCCAAGTTCACTGCGTATTTTCCTTGTGGTTGAATTCGATCTACTTATGCTACATGATTTTGATCCTTGTCTTTGAAGTGTTAATTATTGGTCGTTTAGGATCCTTTTACATCCATCTGGGAGCTCGATCTTGCATGTTTAATGATTAAATGCTTCAAACTAGGGTTGCATTTGATGTTTGAGGATATCTTGTAATTTCTCCCTAGCTAACCAGTCAGATTTTAATGATGTTCCGCATTATATAATGTTCCACGTCTTGCCCCATAGGTCCAAGTGTTAGTTTAGTTCCTTGTTGAATGCGTTCGAGCTCAATCCAAGTTTAATTTGAGCCAGTTCCTTTCACCCATGGTGAAGGTTTTAACAGTCCAATCTAGGGAATCCTTGATTTTTTATGAACATTCATCATTTAGCACCTTAGGTATTCTTGATCCAAAGGAATTAATGGAAAACATGAATTGGGTTCGAGTCAAGCTCAAAAAAAATTCATAACTCATGAACATTTGATCATGTCAGGTTCAAATCAAACATGATAGTGGTTTTTTGGGATTCTGAGGACTTCGCAGAATTTTCGCAACCCCGAGTTTTCTCAGATTCTATCTAACCTTCTATGTTCTAGGGTGTGCAATGAAATTCAGAGTTTTGAGGACTTTGCATAATTCTGGTCTGGCCAGATTTTTTTGAATTCCCTGGGAAGCTTTGTAAAACATAGAAATTGGGTGAAATAGATGAGTTTAATAATGAATACTTATCATCCCATGCTCTAAATTGATAGATTACTCTGTTATCTGCATCTTTTCTACATTTTGATAATCTATGGTTGATATTTGTGTCTTCTTCAGGAGAATCCGCCTGGACTGAATTTTTTTGAAATTCCCCTCTAGCTTGGATTCCGCGATTGGCTTGAAATCCCAAACTATGAAATTGTACTTCAACGATATTTTTGGGTTGATTCTGATCATTGCTTGGGTTTATTTGGATGATGAATACATTATTGATGATGGGTTAATCTTGATCTTCATGTTATAATGGCTATTGATGTTGGTTTTTGCTGAGTGCAGGCTGAATCTAGCATGGCGTCAGCTAGGAGGAAAAGGTTATGAGGAAGATATATAAGAAGAGCAAGAAGGTTGAGGATTCCCTGATTGATATTCATGGTAGGTGTATCTCTTTCTTGAGGTGATGATCAGAAGAAGAAAAGAGAGTTAGAGCAGCTAAAGGAATGGCAGCAAAATGTATGCTTTCTAGTCGATGAAGACCCCATTATTGAACGCTAGTTTGGTGATGCAGCTACTTATATTGTTGTTATGGATTAATATCAGGCCCTTAATATTTATTGGGAAGAGGTGGTTGATCACTCAAGAGATGAAGTTTAATCTATGAAAGGAATTAAGGTATTGGTTACTCCACCCTTGGCCAACTTGGAGAGGTGTGCTAAGGATAAGGAGAGGGTAGTTAATGCAAGGCTACATTGGAATTTGTGCTTCCCTATTATTTTCCATGCATTGGTCTAAATTACATTGGAGATCCCAGGCTGACCTGGATTGATTTCAAGCATTTAATGCTAATTCATTTTATTTTGAATTCTCCTTGGGCCGACTTGTTTGTGGCTATTTTATGATTGTAAACCCCAGCTAGGCCAACATGCTTTGGGGGTTCCTATAAATTTGGCATTCTGTGTCATTTGATGGATATATAGAATAGAGAACATAGATAGAAAAGATAGCTAGTTTCTGATACAAGAGTGAATTAGGTAGTAGAGCAGAGGTAGAAGTTAGTTCATTCTTAGCAAGTGTTGTAACATAACATTGGAATTGTTGTTGTAATTCAGTGATTCAATACAATTGAAGATATTGTGATTTTCTGGTGAACTCTTTTGTGTTGAATTATCTTGCATGGTTCTTATGATTCTATCTTTGAAATTGCTCAAGGTTATTATATGTATGTTAGATTTAGACTTAGACATGATTCAATGGTGTTTATGATTTGATGCTTGAAGTGTTTGTAGTGATCCCTGGTCCATACTTTTGCAGCTAGCTAATTGTTAGTTGCTTTGCAAAGTTAGCCTATACCTTTATATTCATTGTGCTTAGTTCAATTGTAGAAATTTATTCATTTCAATTGAAATTGGGTTGTCTTGGATGAATGTTCATGATCTAAAAATATTTAATACCTTAGAAGATTGCACTATTTCTGTGAGATTGCAGATTCATCTGGGTTAAGCAGGAATTAGTTTATGAGGGATTGGTCCATTTCAATTTTTTCATCATTTACATTGTTAATCTTATGAATAGTTTTAATTTGGGAATCTCTCTGAAACCCTAATCTTTTGTTATTTCTTTATCATTTGAGTTAGATTTAGGATTGAAGTATCATCATACTGCCAGATTTGATAAGTTAAAGATTCAGTATTTGGTTGTAGTAAGGTCCCTTTGTGATTACCAGCATTTTCACATTTATCACTGAGTTATTTATGCATTGTCAAGACCTGAGATTAGAGACCTTGGGGTTATCTCTTGAGGCTGGCTGATAGAGATTTACCTTTCAAGAGAGATATGATTTCATATTTTGTCTGAGTTGTTGTTGTGCAAAAAACATCATCAATAGGTAAAGTATTAATGATTTCATCTTCTTGCACCAAGATACCCTCACAAGTAGGAAAGATATTAGGAGAGGGGTCAAAGAAAAATAACAAAAGAGGAGAAACTATTTTTTGCATTCTTGTAAGAAAAATTGTTGAAATTGCAACAAAGTTTGATAATAATACATTAATTAGGGAAAAATAAGATTTTTGTAAACAAAACATTTTTCTACGTTCCTTAGATCAAACTAGTAATGCATAGCAAAATTAGACAATTTCAATTATGATTTCTATAAACTAAAACATGATATGAATAGGGACCAGATACATGGTTTCACACATGAAGTTTAATACCAAACTGACTAGATAGTGGCATGGGTGCCCTAGTCTAGAGGAGTTAAATTTTGATGTTTTAAAATTTTGAAACTGAACAACAATGTTTGAAAAGCTAGCATTGTAGAGATTTAGGTCTGGATGCACATAGATTTCTAGAAATTTAGAAACCCTATTTTTTATATGTGAAACACATAAGCACATAATTTTTTTTTTTTTAAGGAAATGCAAACTATTTCTCATAAGATAAGCAACATTTACAAGGTGTTGTACCCTTTACACAATGAGCCACAAGGGCCTCAAAAATTAAGGTTTTGAAAGGACCAAGAACCTTTTACAGAGCTAAGAGAAGGACACTTCCTAACAACAAAGTCTCAAAATTTTCCAATGAACCAGTACCAACAGAGACATCATGGTAGCACAACAGAAACACAAACAACACCTGGTTAGTAGAAACTGGGAGAGATAGAACACTTAGAACCAACATCAATATTGAGACAACAAAAAACTAATAACCCAAACCTGGCACCACAACCAGGAGCAACTGAACACTTAGGAAAAAAACCAGTCTTATTGAAGTCAAGAAACAACCCACAAACTGCAGGCTTGAAAGACTACCTAAAACAACTAGGCCACACAACACTTGCAGTAGTTGGACTACAATAGACCTTCCACTCAAATTAGACAAAAATGAACCTAACAGTTTCTTACCAAAAGGGGGGTAAGAATCACAAGTAGCTGCAGAGAAATGTTCTGATCCAAAGAATAACCCACCACACAACAAGCCCTGAAGATTTCTAGAAACAACCAGGCCACTAACCACCTATAACAACTGAACAATGGCAACCCTACCACTCAAGTTAGACAAAACTAAGCCTAATAGAAACCTAACAAAAGAAGGGTAAGAATCATAAAAATCTGCAAAGATACGTTCTTCAAGAAGCACCAACCCTAAAACCACCTCAAAAGGATGGGGCCCCCTCTATAGGAGAGGAAGAAATGGGGATCAAAACTACTAAAGAAACCTCCATCTAGAGCAAGCACACTCCACCTCGATAGGAACCAACTAAGGAGAGAAGCACTCCCCACCATATCAACAACCTCCAGCTCCACCTCAATAGGAGAGGGATCCACCTTAATAGTAGCCATATTCACCTCTATAGAATACAGTGATTGAAGCAAATGGTAACAAGAAAGAACTCTAGTAGAATAGGAAAACACCTCCTCCCAAGGAATCTAGATAGAAGAAACAAAGGGGCCACAAAACAAGACTTCCAAAGGAGCTCTAAAACCAACCCTCATCAAACATGTCTACAACAAATAAATAGAACCACCAAACCTCCAACACAAACCATTCTACACCACACCAACAACAAACCCCCATATCCCTAAAAGAGGACAAGAGATGGTCACACAAACCTTCAACTCCAACAACAAGAGGAAAGTTATTGAGAGCAAAGTAGCAAAAACAATCACCACTCTAATGAGAATCTCCAACTAGGATACCAAGTAGCTAGCAACTTTCACAAACCTAACCCAAAGGAAACATAACACCATTCCCCATAAGGGGCTCAAACCATAGCTCAATAGGATAGAGAGCAATAGGAGGAAAACACCCTTAACCACACTCTGGAACACCACCCCTAACATAACAGGAGAGATACCCACCTCAATAGGAAGTTGAGAGGGAAGGAAAAGGGAGGAAGCACCAGTGAAGAGGGCAATGGAAACATCCCTTAAGAACAAACCAAACCAAATAGAGCCAACAAAGGAAAAACTACCCAAGCACCAAAGCCCACTACCAAACCCAACAAGCCACAAGAGGAATCCACATAGGATAGCCAACCACAGACGTAGCAAGAGAGAAGAACAAAGAAGTGACACCTTATAAACATCCCTAATCACAAAATCCACCAAGAACCAATCACACTCGACCCCCACAAACTGGTAGGAGCATAGCAAAGGGGTGGAAAGAAAAATCTGGACAACAAACTGTCCACCACGACCAACTCAAATAGACACCCAAGCTGCAGGAAGCAACTCGTCAATAGGGGAGTAGACGATAAGCTTCTCAAAACCCCAATCCACCACACAAGCCAAAGGAAACACCAAACCGTCTTTGAGAAGCGCCACCAATCACTGCAGAACAGAGAGAAAATTGGTTAAAATGATCATTTTTAGAATTTTAAATGATGTAATTGCTTGGATTTATCCTAAAAACTACAAAAAGAAATACTTTTTTATCTTTTGAAATGAAAACATTATACAATTATTTACTTTTCAATGTTTTTCACTAAAATATGCATACACTTTTGAAAAATGAAAGAAACCTAGGATTTTATTCAGATTTTTCAATGAAATAACTTAGGTCTAACCCCTAATCAAATATGAAATTAAATTCAAATTATTTTATAATTTTGCAGTAAATTTCAATTACCCTAATCTTTAATGCTTAATGAGAAAAATAATTCAAATGCTTAATTTTGAGAATGTAACAAATACAAATCTACTACAAGGCCTTCAAAGTACCTAGATTTTGTATTAATTTTAAAATTTATTCTAAAAGAATTAAAAAATTGCAAGTGTAGGATATGTCAAGTTCACCAAAATGTGAAGTAGGAAAAGTGATCTTAGATCCAACTAGGATTAGCTTATTTTCACTTTATTGCACATTTGAACATAAAATTAACTAGGGTTGATGATTAGCTTGCTGCCACAATGGAGAGCCAATATCCTAAGGTTTTGGTTCTTTTGAGTTGTAATGAAGATAAATTTGATGTGTAATTTAACAAGCCTATTTGACATAAACCCTAGATTTGAAAATGTAATTTATCACACAAATGAAAATTGAAATTAATAGTGTAGACACTTAAAAATGCCCTAAATGGTATTACACACTCAAATATGATATACTAACATCATTTCATCTTAAAACCCATCGTCTTTTCACTTAAATTGATTAAATTAGCCTCACTATTTAATTAATCACATCATATCTATTTATTAATTTAATTGACCTAATTAGGTTAATTCACCCCCTCTTGCACTAACCTTTTGGCTTGTTATATTGGATAAATCAAATTATTTAATTTAATCCCTAAGTCCTCTTACTTAATTAAATAACCCTAAGCTATTTAATTAATTATCATATCACATCCCCCCTTTTTTCATTAAATCATATAATTCCCCTAATTTGTATAATTGAAACTTTGTTTTAATTATCAAATTACTAATTAAATCTAATTCTCCCACTTGCAAGGGAATATTCCTTGAGAATATTCCTCCTTTATACATTCCTCCAAAAGGGAATATTCTCATGGAATATTCCTTTCCCCTTTGCACATTAAAATTTGGTTTTAATGAACTAAATGCTATTTTTTCCTCCAAAATGGGAATATTCTCATGGAATATTCTTTCCCTCTTCACTCATTTGAGAAAAAGGAATATTTTTCCTTGTAACAAACTTTCAACAAACTTCTTGTGCAAGTTTTGAAAGTGTGTTTGTTTGGATGATTGTGAGCCTTTGATTAAATATCAACTTGCATTCTCAACCTTTTATGGGAATCCATGATTTATGCTTCCATTTTCCTTCCATCTTGACCATTGATTGAATCTTTCAATCTTGACCATTAGTTTCATTTATTCTATAAATAGAGCTTGCATCTATTGAATAGGGATCCATCTTTTAATAGTAAACTTATGTTGTTAAAATAACTCTCACTTGTATCCAAATTTAGCACATCTTTTAGTATTTTTTAGTTTAGATCTTGATCATCTTAGTTTAGATTATCCATTAATGGCTTCCATGGTAACTTAGTTGCATCAATTTAGTATATTTTGAAACTAGGGTTTTAATCTTTTGAATCTTGCATATATTTAGAATAGCTTTGCATACACTCACATTGATCATCTTAGCTTTTATCATGTTAATCTAGCTTTAATCATGTATTAATCTATCTTTTTCATTAGTTTCCATCGATTTTAATCAATAAAATTGATTGGGAAGGCTTATTATCCAAGGGATTCAGAAAGGGTCACCATTCCACATCACAACAACACCACTCCCCCAATAGGATACATTTAAATGGCTCTAAAGAGTAGATGTTTATCAAGATTTCATGTTTTAGAATGATAGTTTCAATGGATTCTTCACTTTGTTTACATTGAATGATCTTATTGGGATTGATGCATAGTGGCTTAAATATGCTTTGAATCCATATGGATCAAGTGTAGTTAACCTATACTATGTCATTGGTCACAAACATAAAAAGTATAAATTTGCAAATGAGATACAAAGATGAGCTTGTGAATAAAAGTTGAGGTTTAATTATAGGGATAGGGGTGTGGGAACCCTAGACTTGTGATGCTTTATTTTTCAGGATCTAAAAACTTTGTAAAGTAAGTTACAGTCTGCTCTTTGTTTCCCATCACTATCAGTTGATGAAACTTTTAAATTTAACTTGTACACATGAAAAGAGGGGGAAAGGTGTTGTATACAGGCTTGTCTAAGTCAAGCTCCATTTTGGTATTTCTACCTCCACGTACAACAAATGATGGTAATCAAGAGGGCATGCCCTAAATAATAATAATTGACTGAAATGATAAACAATAAATGGATAAATTTACCTTAGGAATGGAACCCTTATCGAAGTCATATTCACACCATAAGTTGCCACAAAATTTGATTGATAGATGACTTGATTACTTGATAGATTTTTAAGATGCTAGTCCACAAATCACAATAGATTCTTACACATAATTTCTTCCTTATTTCTAATGACTTGAAAGAATGATATTAATTGAGGAAAGTGTTGTAATAATATCGCTAATTTTCCCTTTGAATTACCTTGACTAATTTTTAGGATCCTCAATTTTCTCAATAGATTTTTAGATAATATTACTTGTGCAGATGATCTCATAATATTCGTTACATAAAGAATAAGTGTTCAAAAAGCAATTTTTCTCACCACACACAAATTTATATAATTTTAAAAATTTAATACTAGTTATAGACAAGACACACCTCTCTCAAATAAAAATTTAGTGGTTTATTAATTTTCAAGTATTAAAATTTATTAGGCCGATAAATTAGACTCATAATAATTTGCACTTATTGGAATCATGGATGATTCTAGTTCATAAAAGGGTAAATTTTTAGCATAAATTTTACCTAGTTAACTAGTGTAGCATCGTAAATTGTCACCCCTAACAATGTCACACTACCTTGATGCCCTATTTTTCTTACAACATTAATGATAATAATAAATTATTGATTTCAGGGCCAAATCATAAAAAATACATTAAATTCCCTAGCATCTCGATAAATTTGGGAAAAAAGCACCCAGACAAGGTGGGTAGCACCCTTGTCCTTAAGGGGGGCCTAATTTAAATTTGATGCTTTGGTGTTAGTCCTTGTAGGATTAAAAAGATCCCACATTGTCCTATTATCAAAATTATCAATTGGAATGCATACATAAACAAGTTTTATCCCCATTTGAACATGATAAACGAAAGAAGGAAATTATGGAGCTATTATGATGCATTTATTGTAAAGATGTATTGATTTATCCTCTACATGTTAGTTATACCAATCTATTATGTTTTGTGAACTAACATATTCTAGGTCTTCAAGTCATTCAAGCATCCATAAAATAACCTTTGGTGGAAACACATGTTGTGGAAATTACTTCGATAGATATTTCATATGAAGGTAACATTATAATATCATTTATTGTTTCAATAAATTATTATTTTGGCCTTTTCCTGACCTAGAGAATTCCATCTTTATCATTATCTTTTTTGTTCGTGGAGGTGGAAAAACCAAAATGGGGTTTGACTTAGGAAATCCCCTATACAACACAACCTTTCCACCTATTTTCATGTGTATAGGATAGATCCATAAGTTTTTCCAGCACCCAATCAAAGGAAACAAAGAGCAGAATATAACCTACCTTTTATAGTTTTCATATCTCAAAAAAGTAGCTTTTCTAGAAAATGGCGGCATCAAATTTATCCCTTAAATTTAGGCCCATTTTTCATTCATGGGTTCCTCTTTGTATCCATTTTCTACATCTATAACTATTTTTCCAATTTTTGTTTTTGTCTGTGTGATAAATTCATTTTTAGATCTAGGGTTTATGTCAAATAGGCTTGTTAAAATAGACGTCAAACTTCTCCTCTTTGCAACTCAAAAGGACCAAAGCCCTAGGAGATTGGCTCTCCCTTGTGGCATTAATCCATTCATCAAACCCTAGTTGGTTTTATGTTCAAATGTAGAGGGCAAGTGAAAAGAAGTTGATCCTAGTTAGTCTACTTGGATCTAGGATCAATTTTCTTACTTTACATTTTGGTGAACTTGACATATCCTACACCTGCAATTTTTTAATTTTCATAGCATAAATTTTGAAAAATGATCAAAATATTAGGTTAATTGAATTTCTTGGTATTGATTTGTATTTGCTTCATTTTTCAAAATTAGGCATTTGCATTGTTTATTCATAAAACATTCAAAACCTTGGTGAAATCAATTTGCATCAAAATTGAAAAATATTTTGACTTTAATTGTATAATTTCAAATTTGATTAGGGCTTAGATCTGAATGATTTCATTTTGAAATCTAAGTGCAATCTTAGGTTATTTTTATTGTCAAAATGCATGCATATTTTAGTGAAAAACATTGAAAAATGTAAAGATTTGCATAGTGTGTTTCATTTCAAAAGATCAAAAAGGGTTATTTTTCAATATTTTCAGGATAAAGTCAGTTAGTTACAACATTTTAAATTTTAAATTTTTTCATTTGAACATATTTCATTTCTTTAGAAACATAAAATTTTATGCATGTGTGTGCTTTACATAGAAAAAATAAGTTTTCGTGCATTTCCATAAATTTGTTTGCTTTTAGACCTGAACTTGTGCAACCTTAGATCCTCATAGACTATAGTTGATTTATAGAAATTTAAATTGTTAAAATATTGAACCTTTGGTCTATGGTTCCCATGCCCCTATCCAGTCAATTTGGTATCAAATTTTAGTGGAAAACCCTGCCTATGATCTCTATTGAGATCCAACTCCTATTTTTGGCAGTTTATCCTAAAATTTTGAGATTTTACTATGGATTGCTAGTTTGGCCATAATTCACCTATTTCATTTCATTTTCATAAAAATTCTCATTTTTCTCATCAAGAGTGATCAAAATCTTTTTCAACCTGCTTAGTTCTTCCTCGAGAATAGTAATAAAACAACATTTTGTACCTAGACTTTGTATCTTCTCAATATGTTTACCTTTACCCCTCTTAAGATATATCCTAAACCAAATATTATAATTTTTCCCCCTTCCCATGTTATTAAATTTCAAGATATGCCTTCCCTCATTATTGGACCTCCTTCAAACTAGTCTAAACCTCATGTTCATATCCTAAAATTTGTAAAAAAACTCACATCCAAATGTGTCGCAACAACTGCATCATCATGCAATCACCCATCATATAAAACTCAAAATAATAAACGACCAAAGAAAATTCCAACCTCCATTCCATTTCCTCAACCATACCTTCCCCCCATACTTCATCTCCCTCAACATAGTGATAAAGAGTATGACCTTGTTGAGAAACTTTGCAATACTCTAGCTAAGATCTCTCTTTGGGATTTAATTGAAACTTCACCTATCTACCATAGTATTCTCCAATAGGATTTGAAGAATATTTTTGTCCCACATTCTGTTAAAACAAAATGGTGTACCATCCTTATTAGATATCATGAATGCAAAAAACTTGGATATTACATTCCCTCAACATGAATTACCTCTTCTTTATGTCAAAAACAAACATGAAGCTCTATTGGTATTTGTTGTCATTAATAAAACTAGGGTTAGATGTACTCTCATTAATAATAGACTGGGTCTTAATTATTGTAGCATTGACCTTTTAGATAACATTGGTGTTGATAAGTCTCTCATAAAACTAGATAATCTTTCTATTCGTGGCTTTGATAATGTTGGTAGGAAATCGTTAGGGACAATCTATATCATGATAATCCTCTTTCATATAACATTCTTGTGGATGGATCATGGAATCATTCCATGAAGTCTAGTCCCATCTAATATTGATCGTACAATCAAATGTGAATATAATAACAATATATTTATGGTTAAAGCATATAAATAAATTAATAACATTTTGTTTCTACAGTCCATGATAGATGTGAACAAGATTTCTGGAATAACTATGTGCAATTTTTTACATCAACGTTTCAGATTAAACTCCATGATCCATCATCAGGATAATAAGCAGATAGAGAGAGAAGTGAAAATAAGATAGCAGACTTGGGTAGAAATAGGAGGGGGATGCGGAAGAGGGGAGGCACATAACCCCAAAAATAGGGGAGAAAAGGTTAGACAAAAAGGAGAGGAGAGGAGAGGAAAAGTCAAAGATGAAAAACCATTGCAAACACGGGAAAAGAAAAATGAAAGAGATAAATGCCAAGAATACTATAAAACAAACATAAAATAAAGACCCAAGAAAAAGTTCTTTGAGTTTTCTTGTGATGTTTTTTCTTGTACTCCTATGTTTTTATTTGGTGTTTCTTTGTATTTGTTCTTTATTATTTGGTTCTTTTCTTTAAGTTTTCTTTTCTTTTGCTTCTTTGTCTTTATTATGTATTTGTTCATTGCAGTTTCTCTTTTTATTTGTTTTTTCTTATTTTGTTTTTCCTTATTTAGTTTATCCTATTTGTTTCCTTATTTTCTAACTTGTCCTCATTCTTGTTTTTTGGTTTTTATTAGTGGTTTTTAGGTTGATTCCCCACTTTTTCTTGGGTCTTTATTTTATGCTTGTTTTATAGTATTCTTGGCATTTATCTCTTTCATTTTTCTTTTCCCATGTTTGCAATGGTTTTTCATCTTTGACTTTTCCTCTCCTCTCCTCTCCTTTTTGTTTGACCTTTTCTCCCCCATTTTTGGGGTTATGGGCCTCCCTTCTTCCCCATCCCCCTCCTATTTCTACCCAAGTCTGCTATCTTATTTTCACTTCTCTCTCTATCTGCTTATCATCCTGATGATGGATCATGGAGTTTGATCAAAAATGTTGATGTAAAAAATTGCACACAGTTATTCTAGAAATCTTGTTCGCATATAAATAAAGTTATTTACATACCCAAGAAAAGCATAACATTTCAAAATCTCTTAGTACTTTTATTCCATTTTCAAAAGTAGAACCATCACCTTCCAATGTTAATGATATTATGAATGAATTCTTGAATGATTCAATTGGGATTCATTAGATTTTACACCTATTTTCATTAGGGAGTATAAAATATCACCATCAAAGCCTATAAATATGGAGGTTGTTTCAACAAAATCTTTCCATTCCTATTCTTGAATTATAAATAATGGTCACAATATGGATTTCTCTTTAAATACATCTTTTGGAAATGTTTGGGGTTCATCAGATTTTATAACCTCCTTTATAGGTGAAGGTAAAATCTCACAATCTAAACCTAAGGAGGTTTGTGTTTTATTTTCTCAATATTCTTCTACATCAAAAAATCCAAAAGCATCATCCCATGATGGTGATGGGAGCTATTTAACTCTCATCTTTCATGTGTTAGTAATATATAATCCTAATACTTCAACATCTAAAAATTATTTATATTCTTGCAAAGGAATAAATTCTTCTCATAAACATTTTAACAAGAATTCTCCTTCTCCATCGAAGTTGGAAAAATGTTATAGGCTTGGATTTAAAAAAAAAAAAAACATTAGATATAATGGAAACATGGAACAAGGAGATAAGGATCACATGAATTCTACATAATACCTTGCTCAAAATGGTTTAGTTTTCCAACCTTCTCCTTCATGTACATCTAATCATCCATCAATATCTAAGTTATATTTATAACTTATTGTGGTAAGTGAGCCAACTTTTCTTCACAATAGAAGTGATTGTCTCCTACTCCTTATCCTTTATTTGAGCAAGATCATATTTTTTCAAGGCTTCTCAGAGCCCACTTGATTACTCTTCCTCCTCCAACACATGAAATTTTATAAAAATCACTCTTTTTGTGTATTTCATCGAGTGCATGGTCATTCCACATGCGAATTTCAAGCCTTGAGAAATAAAATACAATAAATTATTGATTGTGGTGCTCTTCCCAAATGATAATATATCTATTCTATGGTGGTTCTCCTCACTATGTGGCATTTTTAACTTCATATGTTTGATTATTTCCATTCATGGTTGTACAATCTTGAATGCAACCATAGTTTCATCTATGATAGCAACACAATAATATCTATCATGGTTGTCCTTACCTATGCACTTGGGGGCCAATGATTACTAATTTTGTGAGGTGTGTATTCATTTCAAGGATCTTCTCTTTCCCTTCTTTTTTCTTAAAATATCAACATAGCAAGTATATTGACATTTTAAGGGGGGAAATATCATTGTATCCATTTTATCATCATGTCTTATGAGATTGGACTTACATATATACTCCTTTGGTGGTGGTATTGTTTATAACACACCTTGAGGTGTGGTTATCAATTCATCCCTTGTGACATTAAGAATTTATTTTTCCCCAGTGATGTTAAAATTTTATGCACTCCTTGAAGCATGATTAAAAAAATAGTCCATCGATCTAGTATAATAGAGCTTTTTAGTCTATGAACTTGAGAAAGTTTTACATGGCCACCTATCATAACACAACTGCTGTGCAAGTGGATCCATGTGTTTCATGATAAAATTAACATATCATAGCTTGCTAGCCTTGTGGAACCCATTATATTGCATCAACATCTAGCATAACATAGCTTGCTAGCCAACAGATCTATGTAGCTCATCAAGTTAGTGATTTTTAGATGTGTATGTTGTGCATTCAATGGATGATTCTCGGTAATTGAGACAACCTTACTATTGAGGTCTCTTTACCTTGTTGACTCAAATCTTTAGTTTTTGTATACTAACATTTTTTATTCTTTGTTTCATGTGCATATTATGTTTTATTTATGTGTGGACCTTTTTTTCCTTTTGTTTTTCACATTTTTTTGCATGTTTGCATCATGTATTCCATATGTTTTCTTTGTGTATTTCATGTGTATGCTTCATCTATTACTTGTACGCATTATTTTTTCTTTATGAATTTTTTGTGTATTCTTTTATGTACTCCATTGATTTCTCTATGTATGAATGAATCTTCTCTTATCTTGTGTGCAATAAATATGCTTGATATTTGTCTCAACATTGTGGATTGATGAGATCCTGAGTTCAGGGCTTGTGTATCCCTCAACTTGGTGATATCTTATCTCTTCAAAATTTTGATAGAATAATTTATTCGTTTAGTGTGAGTATGAATGTAAGATCACACTCTCACTAAAGTGGGGGCTAAATTTAGCATCATAAATTTTCACCCCTAACAATTTAACACTACCTTGACACCCTATTATTCTTACAAAATCAATGGTAATAACAATTTATTCATTTTGGGGCTAAATCATAAAAATATATTAAATTTCCTAACATCTCAATAAATTTAGGTAAGAAAAACTCAGACAAGGTGGGTATCCCCCTTGTCCTTAAAGGGGCCTAATTCAAATTTGATGCTTTGATTTTGGTCCTTGGAGGATTCAAAATATCCCATGTTGGCCTATTATCAAAATAATCAATAGGAATGCATATATGAACAAGTTATATCATCATTTGAACATGAGAAAGGGAGGAATGCAATTATGAAGAAGGAGATATTATGATGCATTTATTGTGAATATGTATTGAGTTGTCCTCTACATGTTAGCTACAAAAATCTATTATTTTTGTGGAATAACCTATTGTAGATCTTGAAGCCATTCAAGCATCCATCAAACAACCTTTGATGGAAACATATTGTGCGGAAATCACTTCAATAGAGATTTCATACTAAGGTAACATTATCAAATATTATTTATTGTTTCAGTCAATTTTTTTTGGCCTCTACGTAACCTACGACATGCCCTCTTTATCATCATTATTTGTTTTATGTGGAGGTAGAAACACCAAAATGGGGTTTGAATTAGGAAATCCCCTATATGGCACAACCTTTCCCCCTCTTTTTATGTGTATAGGATAGATCCAAAAGTTTTGTCAACAATCAGTCATGGGAAATGAAGAGTGGATTCTAACCTACCTTCTAGAGTTTTCAAATCCTGAAAAACATCTTTTCTAGACAAGGGAAGTACCAATTTTTTCCTTTAAATTTAGGCCCAATTTTTAGTCATAATTTACTCTCTATATCCATTTTCCAAATCTATAATTGTTCTTTCAATTTCCTTTTTGTCTGTGCAATAAATTGAATTTTTAGAACTAGGGTTTATGTTAAATAGGCTTGTTAAAACACACATCAAACCTCTCTTCTTTTCAACTCAAAAGGAAAAAAACCAAAGGATATTGGCTCTCCATTGTGGCAATAAACCAATCATCAAACCCTAGTTGGTTTTGTGTCCAAATGTAGAGGGAAAGTGAAAATAAGTTGATCCTAGTTAGTCTAGTTGGATCTAGGATCACTTTTCCTATTCTACACCTAGATATGATGGTAAACATAGGAATATGTATATTTTTTTCCTTTTTCTTTTACATAATTAATTAAAAAAAAGATTTGGATAAAATGGAAAGTATAAAAAAAGAAATTAATATCCTAAAATTCAGTAAACTACATAGATAATTAGATAAAAGGGATTGCAAGAAATAGTATCCAATTGCCCTATAAATCTAAGAATGACATATTAACCTAATATTTAATAAACTACACAAAAAAAGCAATTTAGGAAAAGTGATAAACAAAAAACTAAATCTAATTGAGCTATCTTTCTTCCAATAAGTTATGGTAATCTTCTCTAGCTTCATAAAGGTCATGGAAGTATGTTCTTATTTCCAAAAGATAATTATAACAAAAACAGATTTATAATAGATGCGTTTAAAAATACCTCTAGTTAGAAAAAATACCTTGAAAAGGTAAAAGCTTCCATCAAAAGCATATTTAATTAGAAAAATACCTTTAAAATAATTTAAAAATTCCTCTGCAAACACTTTTAATCTACAAAAGAAATCTAAACAACAAAAAAATCCTTTAGAAATAACTTCTAATTACAAAAAATCCTTCACAAGTTTATTTTACTACAAGAAATGGCCTCAATAACACCACCTATTTTGAAGAACAATTTCAAGAGTATTGTATGAGAAACATATGAAAAGAAGAATTTAAAGAGGCTTAGTGGAACATATTGGAAATGAACATACAACCAAAGAGAAATGATGACTAAAACATAGATAAAGGGAGAGAAGGCTATGAAGTATAACCCCCTTTGTCTAGATTAGGTTTCATTCAAAATATGAGATCCAAGAATCTTGAAATAACTATTGTATACACCTAAAATCGGTCAAGAGATTTAATTAATTAAATACTAGTTATTTAATTAATATTCCATCTACTTATAAATAAATTCTCAATTTATTTATATAGTTCATATCTTCTATTCTTCAAATCTAATATCACATTCCTCTAATTTAATTAAATAAAAAAAATTCTAAAGTTTGTTTTATTTAATTAATTCTCACTAATCCCAAATTTGGAATTGAATCACATGTCTACAACTTTTCATGCAACCTCACCAAGGTCACATGAATTAAATAATTCTAATTTTTAATTAGAATTATCTTCAAAAAAATTTCAAACACATGGCTTATTCCTCACACACTTTTTCAACAAACTTTGAACACATGGTATTTTTCTCCCACACTTGATTCCCCTATCCATTTGGCATGTTGTCTTTGGTCAAGGGAACATCCTTCTTGATTCTCTCCATCTCCACCGTTTATCCCTCTTGTTTGAATCTAAACCGTCAATTGCTACCACATCACAAGATGCTTGGAAAAGCCTATAAGTACAACCCTTTGTTATAGTATTTTGCATCCCACATTTGAGTAGAGTTATCATGTAGGAATAGCTTTGAAGCATTGGAGCATTTGGAGTCTTATATCATTGTTTAGCATTTTAACAAGTTTGCATTGTAGCATCATGTTAGATTAGAATCATGTTTTGCTTTATAGTTGCATTTTAAATCATGTCTTGCTTTATAGTTTCATTTTAAATCATCATATCAATGGTTATTTGAGCATATGCAAAATAATTTTAGCTTCTTATAACAACATTAGCATCATATTATCCATTTGTTCATATCTCCATTATCATAGATCATAGAATTTATCACATAGTTTCATATAGGAACTTGGTTTTCTTACATTTCTAACAGCATCTCGTTTCTCAAGTTGTCATTTTAACAACCATAGTGGACATACAAAATCTGAGAGCCAAATGGTTTAATAAATCCTTGAGATTAGAGAACAATGGAATGTTTTTAAAGATTTATTTTTCTACAAACAAAGTAGCTATTTTATTCATATCTTTCATGTAATACGTCTCATTGGTGTTTGTGTTGATTTACTAACGATTCCAACATTTCACACACACAACTATCAAAGCAAGAGGTGAATTAAGTTAATATTGATGGATCTTGCAATCTTTCCTTTATACAAGGACAGGGTGGTGAGCTAAATCACAACTTGAAGAAAATTAATTAAACTAGTATGCAAACCCTAATTCTAGGTCTAACACATGTAATGCATAAATCTAACAAAAAATATAATGAAACTGCAACTTTTCTAGAAAAAAAAGGAGATAATACTATACACCTGGCCAAATCTAACTTTTCTGAATTACTAATAGAGACTCATTCACCACCAAAGGTGAATGGGTCTTGGTAGGCTTGTTTGGGGAGTTATGAACCTGAAACAAAAGCTTGTACACTACAAAATCTATTGCCCTTCAATCCCTAATAGGGACTCATTCACCACTAAAGGTGAATGGGTCCTACTAGGTCCTTTCAAAAATCTCTAAATTTTTTCTACAACTTCCAAGTCTACTCTTCTCCTTTACACTTTGAAATTCATGTTTTCAGATCCAGATCTTCCTATAACCTGCAAGATAAATTTAGTAGCTTGTTGGTGGATAGGGTTTTTTCTTAGTCAAACCCCTTGTTGGTAATTAAACCTTTGATGATGAATGAAAATATGAAACATGTTAATGTGTGTGCAATCCTAATATTAAGTGTGTCTAAGACTAAGATCTATGGGAATGTAAAGAAAATTCTATCCAATTGTGTTAGAATAGAACACTTGAATGAAATAAGAACAATGCAAAAGACTCACTAAAGAAGATATCTAATCCCTTTAATAAGCCACAAATCTAAATATAACTCTTGTAGGCTACAAATAGGATGATCATAGAAGATGGAATATCTTAGGAAACAAGTCCTTAGGCTTGGTTGTATGACTTGTGCATCTCCCAACACCTAGAATCCCTCATGATTCTCCATAGGCATCTATCATCAACCTTCACTAATGTTTGATCTTGAACATAGAATGAGCTTGAAGACCTTGCAATGCTTCTCCAAACTTCACTTTTGCTTGCTTCTTGACAATTAATGCTTGATCTCATGAAATTTCTTTGTTTATTAGCTTGCTTGAGATCCTCTTCTAGTTGAAATTATGTAAAATAACCTTGTATTTATACATAATTGGAGAATTAACCTCGAAATTCAAACAATTAAAGCCGACACCAAATCTGGAAGTGAATATAATTAAAATCTCACTAGAATGAAATTCAAAAAAGGGGGTTCTCATTAAGGGAGGACCCATTCGCCACCTAGGGTGAATGTGTCATGGCACTATTTTCTAGGACCTTGGCTTGGAGGAATGAAAGAACACTAAAAACCCATGTGAAATATGTTGATAAAGGGGGGTCCTATATAGGGAGGACCCATTCGCCACCTAGGGAGAATGGGTCTTAGCACCAATTTCTAGGACCTTGAATTTTCCCAATTAAATGTTATGCAATTTGTATTATGGGTTTTGGGATAGATGCTCGGGAGGTGTCATAAATAAGGCTCAAATTTGAATTAAAAGGGATAATTAACTCTAATTAACCACAATTAATGAACGAGACCCTAGTTAAATGTGAAAGTGTGTAAAAACACTTTACAACACCATAAATAGGGTACATGCGTTAGATACATTTTAATTGAAAAGGGGCCCATTAAGCTCCATTGATTAAAGCAACCCTAGAAAAAGTGTGAAAGTGTGTTACAATACTTTTCAACACTTTTACAAGGTACAATTTGAGTGTTTTTAGTTTGAAAATGGGCCTAGATTAATGTGAATGTGTACAACACATTACAAGACTAACCCAAAGTATAATTAAGTTAATTATATGCCAATTATTCCAAATTAAGTGTGAAAAAGGACTACTTTTTTTGACACTACATTTAGCCCCCACTTTAGTTGCCATATGATACTACATGAATATGAAAGATAAAGGAAATAACTACTATGAAAAGGATACTCGTATGGATTCATTAGTGATAATGAAGCCCCCACTGTAGCTACTTGCAAAACCACAATGTTAAGAACCACATCATACAACACAGATTTGTTAGATGCTTAAAAATCCTCTTATCAAACTTCCATAGAGAATTGAATTTGAGGGTAGATGTATGCCTCCCTTGATTCCACTTGCTTTGTGGAGCTGGAATTAGGGTGAAGATGAAACCACATCGAATCACCTAGGTCATATCATAGGGCATTTCCAAGTACCATACCACATAATGATAGAAATCTGATGAGACTTGGAGTAGAATTACAAATCTGATGCAAAAAATAGCATAAAAAATAGAGTCCTCTAGCTCCCTATATGTTGATTTGAATGAACTTCCCTTTTAAATGAATAAATCTTATTTACTAGGGTTTTACTATATACTATTCAAAATGACATTTTTCACTATTCATTTGAAATTTACCTTGTTGCAAATTTGCCTTGGTGCTGAGTGAGTGAGAATATCGATCCAGAGAGTCTACAAGCCCCCAAGGTTAGATGAGATCTATAGCGATGCAGCTCAGGGCATCCTTTGACACATAGTGAGTGCATTCTTTTCTACTTTTTAATCATTTTCATGCATTTACTCTACATTTTTATGTAATTAGAGTAATTTTAGTATCTTAGAACAAATTGGCACAAAGTGTCCCACTTTGGTGCAAGGCATCCTACTTTGGTGCAAAGCATCTCGGAATGGCCAAAGTTTCCAAGCCCCTCATCCAAAAATGGCCTAGGTGTCCATTTTTTCCAAAAATTGTCTTAGAACAGCTTTAGTGATACTGATTATTTAATTTAAAGCTTATTCCATGTATTTTCCTCTTAGGTGCCTCCTTGAACCCGACAACATCTAGGAGGGAGGAAATTTTGCTTCTTGCGAGAGTTAGTTACACGGCTTTTAGAGGAGGATATTCAATTGCTTCAAAAGGTTGGTTTGTTTTGGGTGTACCTCATGCCACCTATGAGGTACCATGATGGTATGCTACTAGCCTTGGAAAAGAGATGGGATGCAGGTACTTGTACCTTCATCTTCCCACTAGGGAGGTGACAGTCACCTTAGAGGACATTCACCTCATGCTACAGATTCCTATATGAGGCGAGCATGTATGCTTAGCTAGTGACAAATCATTTGCACATATGAGAGATGCCATCTTTTAATGTCTAGAGTGGCCTATGTGGCATTCACACATTGAATCACATGTGGAGCTTTATTGGCTCTTAAACGTGTGGTCACCACTTTTGCGAAGTATTATGATTATGGTAGTCATGCTCACATTAGTGCTAGATGGTCGAGGGGTGCACCTAGATGGTGGACAGGTTCATACGATCAGAGGGATGGACAAGCAACAAACTATTTATGCCTAGGGTTGCAGCATGCTCTCCCACCTATATTATGATTTGAGATGATTTGCATTCTGAGAGCTCCATAGCATTTTGAATTGTATACTGCTACAAATATGGTGTTTTGAGTATATTAATTGTACAAGGTCCACATGATTTCCTATCATAGTAGCCCTGGGTGAGTCGAGGGTCTTCGGTTATCCCCTTAGACAGTTGTGGTAGGAGGGAGACCTATTATATTGGAGGATTATATTTGATCAATTGGATGAGGATGGCATCTGCTGGAGACCATATCAGTGGATACCGCAGTGGGCAGATCAAATATATGATATGTGTAGGCTATATATGGATTGGTTTCTTTTGGGCAGACATGATTATGTGGTTAGAACTTTCTACTATGATTGTGTGATGAGACATTTTGGGCACATCCAGGTACCTCCATGTTCGAGATCGACATAGCGAAGATCAGCATGGAGTTCCGCTAATCCTGGGGACAATCAATGTCTGACTAGGGATGATGTATACTTCAGTGATTCAAATGATGAAAGCCATGACCTGCCCCCAATCTTCAAGGCTGATGACATAGGTACCACTCAGGCCTATGAGGAGTGGTGGGTTATAGCTAGGCTAGCACCAATGTTCCCTTTTCACCACCCTGTTGGTTTTGTCAAACCTCTTCCAGGTCACAGAGGGGACAAAGATGATGATCACATAGATGCACCCACAGATGATGATGATATTGTGCCCGATGTATTTGTAGGTTCATATGAGGAGAATGAGGATTGCGAGGAGGAGGATGATGATGAGGAGACATAGTCCATGAGTGAGGATACTGTTGAGACTGAGGAGGATCCAGTTGCCTCCAATAGGGTAGAGGTACCACCTATCAGATTGAACAAATCAAGTCCCACATTCAGGTCAGAGATCCACATGCATGAGTGTGGGGAGGCTAGTGGTAGTAGGCCAACTGCACCACTAACACAGAGAGGGGCCACCATATTATAGTTAGACCCCGACCAAAGGAATGGAGAGCCAGGTGATGATTTGATATTATTTCTTTATGCATGCATGTTTTATATATATGCTTTATATATGATTATGATGGTTATTGATATTCTTATTTTTTTTTCTATTTTATAGGATCTATCTGAGAATGACGTGAGCTCTACTGTCAAGCGATCACAACACTAATGCCCTAGCTACATGCGGAGGATGATGTAATTAGAGAGTACATGCCCCCACCTTCTATGGGACCACATGCAAACCTATTTGAGTCCATGGAAAGATTGGGTGCACCATACAAGAGGGCGAGGATCCACGCCGACTAGCTTCAAAAAAAGCTCACAACAGTCCCAACCTCTCGAGTTTCTACCAACAACAGAGTAGAGAGTGACTTGTGGGCAGAGGTCTTGGGCTATAGGAGGAGCTTGTGAGGGTATAGGAAAATAGGGATTGCATAGATCAAGAGCGGTTTGAGGCACTTGTATGGGAGGCGAGAGCATCCGGGTTGGTAGAGGGAATGTGACTAAACTTGACCCAGTCGCATACTATTGTATCTCGACATCCATAGAGATTTCCAACCTCTGAGGGATCTAGCAATCATAGACCCTATTAGCTTTTGTACTTAGTGATGCATATGTACCCAAAATTTTGATTATATATATATATATATATATATATGAGAATTTGTGTTTATGTTTTCATGATCTTGTGTTTAATTAAATGTCAATGTGATTGATCAAATACCCTATGTTAGAATATTTAATAAATATCTCCATGATTTAATGCTTTATGTGATCTAATTAAACAATTTATAGTTTATGTTAGATATTACACTATGATTAAATATGCTATGTTAAATAATCCTATGATATAATGATATTAAATTCATATAAGGATAAATAAACTAACATAACACATTAGATTTTTGAATAACATGGCAACTAAAGTAATTAAACAAAGAATTTGAATAATTATCCTAGAATCTAATATACACACACACATGTTACCATGTATCAAAGAAGAAAGCAATGTGAGATAAAATAGAACATATCTATTTAACCTAACAACATCGCTCTAACACAATATTCAAAAGAGGAAAAACAAAATTTAATATCGATGCAAATGTGTGGCATTGATAGGTTCTTTTAGAGGTGTACCATCCATTTCTATCAATGTGTAGGCTCCAAACCCATAGTTTTCTTTGATAATGTAAGGGCCTAACTAGTTAGGGCTGAATTTTCCTTTTTCATTAGGGAGAGCATTGACATTTCCTTGGTTTTCGTATAACACTAGGTCACCTTGATTAAATTCACGAGGAATGACATTATCGTTGTAACCACGTTGCATTCTTTTAGATTAAGCTTGTAGATGCTCAAGATCATTGATATGTTGTTCATCGAGCATTTCGAGTTGATGCAGTCGTTGCTCTTGTAATTATTTTCATCAATGAGCCCTTTAAGAGCAATTCTCAAGGTAGGAATTTCTAACTCTAAGGGCATTATTTCTTCACCACCATAGACTAGGTTATATGAAGTATTTCTAGTGAATGTTCTAACACTCGTATGATAAGCCCATAACACGTATGTTAACTGTGTATGCCAATCTTTATTGTTTTTGCTTACTATTTTTCACAAAATTTATTCAATAGTCTTGTTATTTACTTCTTCTTGTCCATTTTATTGCGGATAGTATGGTGTTGAAAAATGATGTTGAATATTGAATGTTTCCAAGAATTTATTTATGCCATTTTTTTTGAATGGGGTTCCATTATCTGAAACTAATGCAGAAGGGAGACCATAGCAAGCAACAATATGCTCCAATATGAAATGACATATTGCGTTAGATGTTGTGGAACAAAGAGGTATAGCTTCTACCCATTTTGTGAAGTAATCGGTTCTAGTAATGATAAATGTATGTCTGGTGGAAGAAGGTGGTGATATCTTCCCGATAAGGTCGAAACCCTAAACCAAAAATGGCCAAATAGGAACTTGAGCACAAATTTCAGAGTTAGGGGAATGAATCAAATTGTTATGCTCTTGAAATTTATGACATTTTTTTGTGTACTTAAAAAAATCTTGTTCCATGTGTCTCCAGTAATAACCTATGCGGATTAATTTTTGAACTGAGGATCTCCCTCCAAAATTCCCCCCACAATCACTTGCATGAGCTTCTTCAAGTGCTATAGGGATTTTAGATTGTTTAAGACATCTAAGTAAAAGGCCATTAAATGATCTTATATATAGAACGTTGCTAGGATTATGTATTTGGATGCAAGCTTTCGCATACAAGCTCGAGTGTTCTTAGTTGTAGGTTCAAGAAAGGTATCATCTTTTAAATAGTTAAATATCGTTGCATACCATTCACTAGAATTAATAGTATGGGTTCATATCACCTCTTTGCTCTCATCTTCTATTGATGGTTTAGGGATCATTTGAACTTTAAATGTGAATTCAACAAGAGGATCATTGGGAGATACAAGGGAAGTGGTGCTTTCCATTGCATCTGTGTGTCGATTGTCCTTTTGTGGGATGTTTTCTACCATATATGATTCAAAAATTTCTAATAATTTCATTGTAATATCTCTATATCAGACAAGATTATCATTCTTTTCTTGATATGTGTCATTTATTTGTTTAATTATTCAGAGTGAACCCCCAAATATAGAGATGTGTTTGACTTTTAATGCTAACGCAACATGTATACTAGCTATTAAATCCTCATACTTTGTAGTATTATTTGCACATAGGAAGTTTAGATGGAAAGATAAGGGAATATGCTTACTTGAAGAAGGAATTAATATAACCTCTGCCTTGGAGCCTATTCTACACTTTGAAGCATCGAAGTACAATTCCCATGTTTCTTTTTCTTTTTGAATAGCCAACACATTCTCATCTGGGAATGATTCTATGTTAGGAAATGTTAGGGGAGAAGGAGCATCAACTAATTGGTTGGTCAAGGCTTGTCCTTTAATTTCTTTTTATGAAACAAACTTAAGATCAAACTCAGTTAACAAAATAACCCACTTAGCTAAGCGTCCTAAAAAAATATGTTTCAGTAAAAATAGAATTTAAGGGATCAAACTTTGTTATAACATGGATTTTGGAATTCAGTAAATAATGTCTTAGTTTACTAGTAGCAAACACAAGAGCCAAACATTGTCTCTTTATTGTTGTGTATCTTGTTTCATAATCAATCAAAGTTCGGCTAATGTAATAGATAGGATGTTCCTTACTATTATCATCTTGTTGAGCCAACAATGTTGCAAGAGCATGGGTTGATGCTACAGTGTAAAGGATGAATGACTTGTGTTGCATAGCATGTTGTAGAATAGGTCGAGTAAAAAGATAATATTTCAAACTCTCAAAGGCCTATTTACAATCCTTATTCCAATTAAACTGAATATATTTCTTAAGGAATTGTGTGAATGGTAATGTTCGATCTGCTAAGGAAGCTACGAAACAACGGATAGCCTAAATCCTTCCTTGTAATGTATGTAATTGAGAGATGTTTCTAGGAGGTGGCATGCTAATAATAGCATCAATTTTCTTCATGTCCACCTCAATTCCCCTATTAGATATGATAAAACCTAAAAAATTTCCACTGTCTATGCCAAAGACACACTTCTTCAAGTTCAAACTCATGTTGTACTTTCACATTCGCTCAAATATTTTATGAAGAACATTTACATGGTCTTGTCAAGTTAAATATTTGGCTAGAATGTCATCAACATAAACTTCCAAGATCTTATATATGTAATCATGAAATATCAATTTCATTTCCCATTGATATGTTGCACCTATGTTTTTCAATCCAAAAGGCATGACCACTCAAAAAATGTTCCCCAAGCTATAGTGAAGGTTGTCTTGTATTGATCTTGAGGATTGATAAAGATTTGGTTATATTTAGAAAATCCATCCATGAATGACAAAAAAAATGTCTTACAGTTGTGTCTACTATCATGTCGATATTAGGAAGGGGAAAGTCATCTCTTAAAGATTCTTTATTCAAATCTCTAAAGTATGTACACATCCTAATATGATTATCAGGATTTGCAACTGTGACAATATTTGAGATCCACGAAGAATAATCGATAGATCGAATGAAGCCAATGCCAAGAAGTTTCTCAATTTCGGTCTTAATGAGTAATAATATCTTAGGATTCATCTTTCATATTTTATGTTGCACTAGTTTAACATCTTCTGTGAGGACTATGTTATGTGTTACAATCATAGCATCAATTCCCGACATGTCTAAGTAAGTCCAAGAAAAGATTTTGGTAAAGTCATGAAGTAAAGTTGCATGATATTCTTGTTCATCTTCATTAAGGAATTTCCCTACTTGAATTACTTTCTCCTCATTATTGATATCCATTGGTATGTTGACTATATCTCCCAAAGGAATTTCTTTTGTTTTTTCTATTTCAAGATTATACTCCTCTTTATCCTTGACACTTTCATTGCTTTTTATTTTCTTCATCATCTTGTTTAGTACTAACCATAACACATGTGAACCGTTTATTTGTGAGAAGGGTGAATGATTTATCATAGACTCCTAGAATTTCTTTCAAAGCTTCATCATCCTCAAAGTATTCCAAAGACTCATTAGAATTTACATCGATCAACTCAGGATGCTTCAATGTGAGAAATGGTTTGTTAGAGTTACATATGATAGTGTTGATGTTGAGTGAAGGTTGTTTTGTTGCTTGTGTTATCTTATAAGGGCAATAGCCCGAACCACTTTTTGTTTCTTGTGTGTTAGGCTCTATAGAGATACAAATGACTTGATATTTCTTCCCACATCCTTTTCCATTATAACCAAGTTGCTTCATGAGCTCATAATCTCTCCCATAAAGTACTTCCATTTTTTTCGGGTTTAGTGGTTGTTGATAATCTATCTCATCAAAATTTGGTGTATAGCTTGTGTATTCTTCCAAAGTAGATGAGGTAGATGGTTTTGAGATGCTCTTTCAATTTTGTGTTGACATTACCATTGGTTGCTTTTGATTTTCAGTGTCTTTTGTTGTTGTCTTATATTCTCCCATGAATGTTGGTGTGAAATCCAAGGAACCCCAATCATCTTCCAACAACTTAGTAAGTTCATCAATGTTTGTTTCATGTTATGTGCCTTCTTTTATGACTTCTTGTAGTGTACTAGATTCCAATGCTTTTAAAGGATCTCATCCTTCTCTCTCAGCCATCAAACAACTTTGGGGTTTGGAATCGACTTTTAGTGTGTAGAATTTTTTATTATAGATATAATTCATGACATGATGAAAAGTGGAAGGCACACCATTCAGCTCATGAATCCAAGGTCTCCCTAAAAGGAGATTGTAAGAAATATCGTCAGGCATAACATGGATCAGAGTTTGTAATGTTACATTCCCGACTCTGATAGGTAATGTGATGAATTTGAGTGGTTGTTTCCCTAGGTTATCAAATCCGAGAATATAGATAAGGAATTGGGTTTAATATTGCTTTTACTCACTTTGATATTTTCCAAAAGTCTTGCACTACACACATTCAGGGTCAAACCATTGTCAACAAGGGTTTGTTTTATCACAATTCGATCGATATGGACTATTATGTTCAAGGAATCATATTTATTTTGAATTTATAAGGGTCATGGTAACTCACTCTGGTGAAAAACTATGTCCAAGTTCATTTAATTCATTCCTTGAATTAGTGTTGCTACATCATTTGAACTAGCATTAGAAGGAATTGTAACTTGTTGCAAAGCCTCTTGATGAATCCTATGATAACTAGGTGATGTTTGAAGTAGTTCCCATATGGAAATATTAGTAGGGGTATTCTTAAGGTGTTCAACAAGATTATATTCCTTTCCATTGTTTGCAGTCAAACGAGGAGCACTAGGAAAGATATGATTAGGCAAGGGTAGTGAAACATGAGTTGTTTGTTGTTGCCTATTGTTTCTTGTATTGTAGGTATGCACAATGATATTATAACTCTTTTGTTGGGAACCATTACCATTGTCAAGAGAAGTCTTGATTTTTGGTGGTTCAACGATGGACATAGATTTGTTTTTGAACTTGTGGTTTTTGCGAAAGAGGATAAACTATGAGTTGTGGTGTGATGGTATTAATGTCTTTGTATTTTTGTTTTTCATGAAAATCCTTAGTGGATGAACCTTGTGAGATGAAGTCCTCAAATGCTTCATCTAACATGTCAAAGTCACCACTACTAAAAGGCTTGAGGGATAGGTTAACCTTTAAAAGGAAACTTGACATAACTCTACTTTCCTAAGTGTCTTGGTTGATGTTTTTGTTGTTTTTGTCTTTTATTTTTTTGTTTTCTAATGAATGAAAAATGCAATATAACTTTCCTATGAATGCAATAATATTGAAAATGCAGAATTCTAATGCCACTTTTAACTAAAATATGCAATAAATTCTCTTCTCAATGTTACCAAATCCAACAAATAAACAAGAATTTGAAAGAAAAAAAAAATTGTTTCAGACTATTACTTCTCAAATTTCATAACAAAGATAGAAATTCTTATCAAAAGTCAAAAACCACTAGGAATTTTTTCTATCAAAAGTTGTACAAGGACTCATTCGCCACCAAAGGTGAATGGGCCTTGGTGTAGGTATTTGTAAGGATAAAAAAGGTATCTAAAACACCAGAACATGCCTAGAAATCTCACTGATCAAGGTGTCTAGGGACTCATTTTCCACTAAAGGCGAATGGGTCCTATTTTTAGGGTTTTCTGAGTTTAATTTCATTTTTTTGAGTTATTTTTGTGTATATCTTGTCTCAGATATGTAATAGTGAATTTTGTAACAAATTTTCTAGATATGAGGTCTCTAAATGCAAGTTTTATTATGATTAAAAATTTACTAAGATGATTAAATCTAGAATGCAATTTCAATTTAAATGCTTGAATGATGATCTCAATGTGAACAAGATGGAAAACTAAATTAGATTTAAAGTACTTTTCTAGATTTTCAATGAATATAAGCAATGCAAACATGCAATTTTATCCTACATGCAATGTTCTCTAATGCACAATGAAGAAACCCTAAAATGCAATATAAACTTAATGAAAGCTAGGATCTAGGGTTTGAGTGCACTCCAAATCAAAAACTAATATGTTCAAAAAAAGATTGGGTTCACCAAAATGACACATAGATAAAGGGAGAGAAGGCTATGAATTTTATCCCCCTTTGTCTAGATTAGGTTTCATTCAAAAGATGATATCCAAAAATCTTGAAATAACTATCAACCCAAGAGGTGAATTAAGTCAAGATTGAGGGATCTTGCAATATTTCCTTTATACAAGGATGGGGTGGTGAGATAAATCACAACTTGAGGAAAATGAATTAAACCAATATGCAAGCCCTAATTCTAGGTCTAACACATGTAATGCATAAATTTAACACAAAACAGAATGAAACTGTAACTTTTTTCTAGCAAAAAAAGGAGGATATAATACTATGCACCTAGCCAAATCTAACTTTTTTGAATTACTAACAGGGACTCATTTGCCACCAAAGGTGAATGGGTCTTGGTAGGCTTGTTTGGGGAGCTCTAAACCTGAAAAAAAAGCATGTACACTACAAAATCTACTTCCCTTCAATGCCTAACAGGGACTCATTCACCACTAAAGGCGAATGGGTCCTGCTAGGTCCTTCCAAAAATCTCTAAATTTGTTCTGCAAATTCTAGGTTTGCTCTTTTCCTTTACACTTTGAAATTCCTATTTTCAGATCTGGATTTTCCTATAACCTGTAAGAAAAATTTGGTAGCTTGTTGGTGGATAGGGGTTTTCCTTAGTCAAACCCCTTGTTGGTAATTAAACCTTTGATGATGAATGAAAATTTGAAACATGTGAATGTGTGTGCAATCCTAATCTTAAGTGTGTCTAAGACTAAGATCTATGGGAATGTAAAGGAAATTCTATCCAATTATGTTAGAATAGAACCCTTGAATGAAATATGAACAATGAAAAAGACTCACTAAAGAAGATGTCTAATCCCTTTAATAAGCCACAAATATGAATATACCTCTTGTAGGCTATAAATAGGATGATTATAGAAGATGTAATCATTTAGGAAACGAGTCCTTAGGCTTGGTTGTATGACTTGTGCATCTCCCAACACCTAGAATCCATCACGATTCTCCATAGGCATCGAACATTAGCCTTCACTAATGCTTGATCTTGAACACAAAATGAGCTTGAAGACCTTGTAATGTTGCTCCAAACTTCACTTTTGATTGCTTCTTGAAAATGAATGGTTTATCTCATGAAAGTTCTTTGTTTCTTAGCTTTCTTGAGATCCTCTTCTAGTTGAAATTATGTAAAATAACCTTGTGTTTATACATAATTGGAGAATTAACCCCGAAATTCAAACAATTAAATCAGACACCAGATCTGGAAGAGAATATAATTAAAATACCACTAGAATTAAATTAAAAAAGGGGGTCCTCATTAAGGGAGGACCCATTCGCCACCTAGGGCGAATTGGTCCCAACACTATTTTCCAGGACCTTGCCTTCAGGGAATGAAAGAACACTAAAAACCCATCTGAAATATGATGATAAAGGGGGTTCTTATAGAGGGAGGACCCATTCACCACCTAGGCGAATGGGTCCTAGCACCAATTTCTAGGACTCTGAATTTTCCCAATTAAATGTTATGTAATTTGTATTATGGGTTTTAGGATAAATCCTTGGGAGGTGTCATAAATAAGGCTTGAATTTGAATTAAAGGGGCTAATTAACTCTAGTTAACCACAATTAATTAAGGAGACCCTAGATAAATGTGAAAGTGTGTTACAACACTTTACAACACCATAAATAGGGTACACATTAGATACATTTTAATTGAAAAGGGGCCCATGTTAAGCTCCATTGATTAAATGAACCCTAGAAAAGTGTGAAAGTGTGTTACAATACTTTACAACACTTTTACAAGATACAATTTAAGTTTTTTTAGTTTAAAAATGGGCCTAGATTAATGTGAATATGTACAACACATTACAACACTAACCCAAAATATAATTAAGTTAATTATATGTCAATTATTCCAAATTAAGTGTGAAAAAGGACTACTTTTTTTGACACTACAATGACAAATGAAAAACTAACTTATCCTTCTCCTTCAACAAAAATACTTCATCTAGTTCTGATAACAATGCTAGAATCAAGAATAAAATGTAAGAAAAGATTAATAAATGAATGTTATTTGGACAACCAAAAAAGTTATTTAATGGGAGATTATTCCATTAAATAAAAATGCACATATTTACCAATATAAATAACGCTTCAGTTCATATTCTAGATTATTTCTCTTCTTTTAGTGAAGCTATGAAATGAAAAATATAAAATATTATCCTAGTACTCTTAAGATTATGTATATTATAGTTAAAAAAATTATATTCTATAAAAGAAAGATTATAAAACCATTTTCACAATAAATAATTTTACTAACCAATAAGAAAAATTAAGTGTTGATAGATTATAGAAATACTTTTTCAATAAATAATTTTATTCACTAAAAATATTAAATATCTAATATATACATAATATTTTTTTAATTATGATTTTTTATATATATTTTATTTATAACTTTATCCTCTAAATTCAAAAATTATCTATCCTTCTATCTATAATATTAAAATATATTAACAAATTTAAAATATTATATATATAAAAGAACAATAATTATTCAACACAATATACTTTTGACCCTACATATTAATGGAACTACAAAATATAACATAATTAAAAATATTAATTAATATTACCTTCAAAACAAGGGCTATTCACCATACTAGATGAATGTCTAAAGTGGACCAGTTTTTTAATTTTATTTCTAGTCCACTGTCACGTGAACCTCCAAAGATAAGGTTCTCCACTATGGAATTTTTTGTGCATCCCTCAAAACTGAAATTTGACTGTATTTATTAATTAATTAACTAGCAGTCGCATGCACGGGTATGCAGCGATCAGCTGATAGGGGTCCACCACAAATGGCTATTCAATGGGAATCAAGGAACAAACTTATTTTTGGAATGCAATGTGAAATATAAATAATGAGCAATATTTGCAATTGTTTGATTGAGTAAAGAAAGGGAAAGCATGTTAATAAGCCAATATGAAATAACATGAGGTTAGTTTATAATAGGAGGTGAATCTTATGATTTTGGATTTTACCCAGGATAAAACTGGTGGAGTACATCGCAATGAACAAAGATGTTGGAAAATCAATTTATATATATTCTTATGGATAATTAGATGGATAGATCAAGCATATCGATACATATGTATTAAACTTAAAGTGAAGCTATGTGTGCATTGAAAGATATCAATTTGAATCACCTAACTTGAACATGTTATAAAGCACTTAATTTTGGTGAAGAGATTATTTTATATGTCTACATTTAATTGGAGCATTGTAAAGCATTTAAAACCCCACGATACAGTTTAGTTCACCATTCTTATCTCATAGGAAATGCATGCGAGATTAAAAACCATTTGCATAAAAGGGAAAATTGATCTTTGTGTTTCCACATCAAAATTTATGAGTTGGAAATTGATTATGAAAATGTAAAATAAAACCATAGGTCATGTTCATTATTTGCAGTGTATCCATTTATTGTATTCTTAAGCAATTAATCATCAATAACTTTTCTCTTATTAATATGGAATATTTAATAATTTTTATTTGCTTAAAATTGATTTTAATTAATAATCTTAGGAAACCATAGTAAATTAATTCTCAACAAGAACATTTTTTTAATAAATTTATTCTTAAAAAACTACAATTGGAAAATTAAATAAAATTTAAATTTTTAAATAATTAATTTTGTTAATAACAATAATTTCTCTCCAAAATTTAAGGTATGATATAATTTTGTCTCTATTTTAGTTTTATATTTATTAGACCTAGATGCACATCTATATTTGACATTTTTTGTCTAGGTTAATCATTCAATCGATTGATTATTATTTAATTATCTTAAGATACATATGGATACAAATACATGACAAACTTGAAGTTGTGGATTAAATAATATTTATGAAAAGTATGGAACATTAAAGGATTATCATTTTTAAAAGAATTATTAGTCATCCCTTTAATTCCTAATATTGAACAAAAAGTATTCTTTAAAAAAGTTAGTCCATAAGTTTAGGTATGGCATATTTGTTGCAATGCTTATGTGGTAGTAGATAATTTATTACTTTGATGTTATTTATTGTGATTAATTTTTATTTGAATATTAGTTATGATGGTCATGACTAATGACTTTTTCTAAAAGAAAGATGTTTAATATTCAATACTTTTTATAAGTAGTATTTAGTCCATAATTTTGGAAATAAAAGCATTATTATGCATGCGATTTATGGGGTAGTAGTAGTAAAATAAAATGGTGACAAGTAAAAAGGATTCAAAATTAGTACATTACAAGGAAATTGAAAATAAAAATATCAGTTTTTCATGAATTGCTTATAGTAAAAGATGTTCTATAATTGGTGTATGAACAAAATTAAAAGGACTTAGATAAAACAAAATAATAAATGGATGACCAAATAGAATAACAACTTGAATATTTTTCCTAATAAAAATAAATATGTAAATGCATTTATTTAGGAAGAAAGTGAAAACATTATATTAATAAATTTTATAGCATTTGATGAGCTCTAAAAGGATTACATAGGGGAAAATATCACTTAGAGAGTAAACATGTTCATAGTCCAATCGAAGACTAACTCACACCATCTTTGATCCAAAACAAATAAATAGATTTCACCAAAAGAAGAATGTGATGATAGGACACACATATTTTGCATTGTTAGAATAATTGAATTAAAAGGTATGCCTTGTTTTGTGGGAAAACAATCATACATTTGACTTCAAAAAAAAATTCTACTCTACCCATTCAAATAAAAAAGGAAGCATAAAAAGTAAGTATATGTACAAAATCAATATAGACAATGTGAAAGTGAAAATAATTAATAATATTTAAAATTGGTTGTGAACATTATATAGTTGGGAGTGATGAACATTAATAACATTTTGTTTCCATAGTCCATGATAGTTAGTATGTAGAATTTTTAGAAAAATCTGTGTGCGAATTTTTGGATCAAAGTTTCAAATCATACTCCATGATCCATCATCAGGATGAAAAGCAGATAGAGAGAGAAGTGATGATCCATCATACTCCATGAATTCTCTCTCTATCTGCTTTTCATCCTGATGATGGATCATGGAGTATGATTTGAAACATTGACCCAAAAATTCACACACAGTTTTTTCCAGAAATTCTACATACTAAGTGATGAACATATTTTTTGGAGCATTCGTGTTGAAGTAGAAGTATATGTAGCATGTAATGTAGATAATTATCATGTTAAAAATCCAAGGAACACACATCAAAACACTTTTGACCTCCAATGTATGTAGTCAGAAATGCTATAAAATCCATGGCAAGTAGCATGACTTATAATTTCTTGGCAAATGCCATGAATTTTAAAGTCATGAAAAATGCCACCAATTTTATAGAATTTCCCTAGATTCTCTATAGGCCAAAATAGCTCTGTTGTTTCTTTATCCTCAAAATATTAAGTGCAATACGTGTTTCACAAATATTTAACCAATGAACTGCATATCCCATGATTACAATTATGTAGATTTCCACCTACAAAAGAAACATGATCATCAGGAAAAAAATGTTTCATGTTTATGAATTACATGGCATGTCATTCACTATGCTCATATGTCTATCTAGAAAGCTAGATTTTTGGTAGAATTACATTCCATTGCAAAGAAAGTGAGAAATAATTAATAATATTTACAATTAGTTCACCGAATCTATTTATTGATAATGGAAAAGTTTTGTACTTACATGTACTGAACTGATGGTGTTTAACAAGGGCAAGCAACATTGGATCGAGTTGTTGGACCATGAAAGAATTGGAAATAGACAATTTACAATACACTAATTTTCTTGAATGTCTATTGTACCTGTGCAACATTATAAAAGAAATAATATAGATATACATATACATACATACATACATACATACATACATATATATATATATATATAATATGCAGTTATATTATGGTTAAATTATTATTTCAGAATTTCAATATATTATTATATATATATAATTAATATATATGTATATATATATACACACACATATGCATAGTGTGTATATATATATGTATATGTATATTTATTTATTTATTTATATATGCTGAAATTTTAGAAAAGATAGATGATGTTGAATTGCAATGTTGGGTTTTGTGTAGTGATTGATTAAATTAGAAACAAGTTTTATTTTATTAAATTAATTAAGTTGAATGATATCGGGTAAATTATTATTTATTTATCTATTGAATTTTGGAATACTTGTGTGTGTGATTGTTTCACTCTTGAAATATTGTATTAACTGTAGTTTTATTCTATTGGGTTGCAGTCATGAGGAAAATCCTTAAATTAGTTAACCTTTCTATAGAAATTAAGGTTATTGTTTAAAACTTCTAGAGGCATGGGGAATTGATGTTGTAAATATGATCTTTTAATTTGAAACTTGTCCCTATTTTGACTTTAGTTGTGGTTTTGAGTTAATTTATTGGATTGTACCATTTTTATGGGAATTGATATTCATGACCTTTAGCAAGATGGTTTTTCCTCATAGTTGTCCTATTTTTTGGTGTAATGTTCTTGTTGGTACAATCCCTTGGAGTTTGTTGTTATGTTTTGGGTTCTAGGGAGAGTGGCTCTACGTGGGAGTTGATGCACAAAGGGGTTGTTAGGATAACCCACGTTAGAGTTTGAGCAATAAGTGATAACCTAATTAATTAATTAGGGGGTGGGTAGTTAAACATTAACAAGATAATTGTGGATACCTTGTCTACTTGTTAGTGCTTTCGCAGACTAAAGGTGGGCTGAAAAGGATGCGGTTGGAAAGATCATTGCCTCATCTCCACGAGAGGTCAACGGTTCCGCACGAGTCACCCTATGGGGCCAGCACCTAGAGAGGTTGTTAGGATAACCATAGATGGGGGCGGCACCTAGAGAAAGACAGTCAGGATAACCCATGTAGGACTGTGCGATGACACTCTCCTCTAGTATTCCCTTGAGTTGTTTTTATTGCTAAGATCTGGAAGTGGTCTATTGATATGTTTTGGTGATTTATTGTTGTTATGTTTTGGAAGTGGTCTATTGATATGTTTTGGTGATTTATTGTTGTTATGTTTTGGAGGTGGTATTTTGGTGTTATGATTTCCTTTATGAGTGATTTAAATTTCCATGCTTGGAGTTTAGTCTTGTGTATTTGATTGGATGATCTTGGTCAGGGACCCTTTCTTATCTACTCCTAGCACGGGGGTGGTCAGGTGGAATGTGCTACGCACCCCGTTGGGTTCCCTATTTTGTAGTTGTACCTTTTAGTGTAGAGTTTTGTAGAGACAGTTCGATCCTAAGTTTATATGTTTCCAAATGTATACTTGTACTTTTGTCATACTTTGTGTATTGAAATGTTACTCTCCCATGTATTGGGTAGAATTATGATGTAATCTTGAGTAATTTCTCAATGAGATGTACTTGTAGATTGATGTAATGTATAACCACATTATGTAATTTGTTCTTGAATCATAATTGTTAATTTTGTTAAGATTGTGTTATATTTGAGTAAATATGTTCTTTATATTTCTAAGTACAATTTGTTATGAATACATGTATGGTTTTTAAATGGTTCATTCTTGTCTTATTGTTTATCTTTAATAAATGTTTAAATGAAGATATGTGAATGAATGGGATTGTGTTAGTAGAAATCATAATTACTTTTGTCAACCTTGTTAAGGGATAGATTATGTAATGTCACCTCGTATACCCCAAGGGACTTAGATGTTTAACATGTAATCATTACCTATGTTAGTTGCATAAGTAAACTTGGTGTTTATACTTTATGTTTTCAAAAAAAAAAATTGTTGCATTTTTAGTTGTCCTTTGGGGTTTGCATGACGGGGCGTTACAACTTGGTATCAGAGCCAGGTTTGCAAACACTGGGTACTCTGGGTAGCTTGAGTCTATTAGGAAACCTTTGAGTTAACTCTTGATCTCTTATAACCCCAATTGTTGTGCAGGATCATGCCTTGGGGTAGAGGTCGTGGTCAAGGAAGAGGTCAGGGTGGTGGCTATGGAGCCAACTGCCAAATTCCATCACCACCGAGTTTCCACGGTTCATAGTGTGGGGAACTACAAAGTTTCCAAGGAAATCTGATAGGTGGTGGTATGAACCCTTAGCAGTGAAAGTGCAAGTAGGCCAACCGCTAGAATAAATCTTTGACGATGAAACCCTGACATAAGCTCTAGTCTGGATCAAGATAGAAGAAAGTAGAAAAACCGTTGAATCTAAACTTGTTACTAGGACCAAGAATCCATTAGTAGTTCAAGATTGGCCATTGGGGTGTGGACCCCATGCCCCCAAGTTGACAAAAGAGGAGGTAGAATGCCTGTGAGCACATCACCCCTCCTCTAATACAGCCATGAGGGACTTGGATGAGGATTCAAAAGAGTGTCCTCTAGTGGATCGCGAGTAGGCACCTTTGGTTTGTGAACCCTTTTAAATAATGTACTTGATACTATAATTTTTTGTTGGTGCAGGTGCACCCATTTGTTTGAACTGGTTGATAGTATGAATAACTAGTATGTGTGATACTCTATTATAATGTTTGTGTTATGAACTAAAGAGTGGTGTTTTCTTGAAAGTTGTGGTGTGGAATCTTGGCCTTTTGGTTGTAAATGTGTTGGAACTTGTGCTAAAAATTGAATAAAGTAAATTTTTTGGTGTGTAAATGAAGACGTTATAAAAAAAAATAAAAAATAAAAAATATACTGGTGTGAATAATCATGCTAGGATTTTATAGTATTTTGAGGTTAAGATGAAGTTTGAACTATTTACACTAATGTGTTATGTCCTATCATAGTTGGTGATTTCCTGATAGTTGGATTTTTCATTCATTTAACCGTTTTATGCAATAGGAATTTTCTTTTTCTATTTTTGGTTGTAAATGATTGATTACTTATTTTATTGCTTGATGTTCAATGAAAAACTTTGTACTCCATTATAGAATTTGATACTCTAGTCTTATTTCCATTGGTATTTCTTTGAAATATTTTAAGCTTCGGTGCGTCTTTCTTTTCTTGCTTTTCTATCTTGCTACTAAAAGCTTGAAGATCATTATATCTCAGTTTGGCATCAATAGTAAACCCTTCGATTTAGTATGAGGACTCCATCTTGGTAGTATGGTCGCATTCTAGAATGTAGACTGAGCTTGGTATTCAATTTTGGGTTGCTATTCTCTATGTTATAACTATGATACTCTGCATTATTACTTGATCTCAGTAAGCATATTATGGTCCTTATTGTATCTTAAATTCGATGCCCCCTTATTACTCATCATGCCATTAACCTTCACTGTTTGCACCCTTTCTTTCCAACCGCCTAGTCATGATTTGTCATAGTTTTCAATTTCTGCCTTGATGCATGTATGTTTGCCTAAGTATAGGTAGCTGCTAAATCTGTCAAGAGTTCATTTTTTTTTCTTTATGCTTGATGGAGGTCGAATTCTACCGCACAACCATGGATGAAATCCCTTGTAGATTTACTCTAGTCTAGTGCGTTTGTTGGAGATTTTGGAGCTCTATTTGTCAAACCATTGTGGTAAATCCTTCAAAGCATAGCATACCATGAGACTTCCAGCATACCATGTTAAATGTCGCTAGATCTGAATAGCCTATCCTCTTTTGATTTTTTTGGTGATACTCAACCTACGATAGTATATGATCCTTAGGCACCACTAGTTTATGCGCACATGATGACAATCATATATGTAATGCATTAAGGGAGTTCTACTGTGTGCAGAAGGCACTTCCCTTAACCATTAACCCTACATTTTCTCATTGATAGGTTTTTGCAATGTGGTCTTCTTGTGCTTATCGTTCTTGCATAGTGATCTTTGAGTTATCTTTGCATATTCATTGGTGTTGGAAAATCGTTTTGGAGGGCATGTTTGCAATTCGATGGTTTTTGTTAGGTGAAGATTAACAGTTCAACCCATGAACCAGAACTACATTTTCTATAATTAGTATTCGACAAAGTAATACATTGGTATGAAAATTCAATTCAAATGCTTATGCTTGGAGATAGCTGGAATTTCTTTATGGTTGGAAATTAACTTCTCTCTACTTGGTTTTCCATTGTACTCGCTCATTGTTAAATCTTCTGTGTGTAACACATGTTATTTTTCATCGTATTGACATTTGCATTTTATGTTGTATTGGATTATAGTTGCATTTGTGTCTGTGTTCTCTTCTTTACCTTGGATTTTCATTGATGACTACTAGGAATGCATTTGGGTTGATCTAGTTTTAATTCTTTCGTTGCAGTCCATAATTAGTAATGGTTATTCTCATTTTATGTGAAATTATCCCTTCCTGTGTTTGAGGTGTGTTTTTCATAGCTTCTTGATTGTTTTCACTTTTTTTCCTTTGAGGGAGTTTGTTTCCTTGTCAGGACAGTGTTGCTTGTACGGTAGTTATCCTCCTCAGTATTGCGTTCTCTCCCTTTTGTTGTAATGTGTGAGCAAAGACGCACACTATGTTGAATTATTGCATCAAGTAATATTTTGAATTTGATATGCTAGTTTATATATATACATAAACGTGTGTTGTCTTTGTATGAATTGGTATAATGCGTTATAAATTGTAATTTTCTAATAGTATAAATTTGCATATTAGGTGTTGTAGTAATAGTAATTGCCGATTAAGACTTATGCTAAAATAAATGACTTAGATTGTCTCCGTTAATCAACTTATGAGGTATTCCTTCATGATTTTTTTTGGGAAGTGTAGCTTTATAATTTGATTGTACATAATTTCCATTTAGTGATAAACTCTCTTTTATAGTCATAGATTCTAGTTGTGTGGTTGTCGGTGAATGATTATCTTTATTTCATAACGGGTAGTGAGAGCAAGGGAAATCAATTATAATATGCTTTTGATGTGTAGATATATATACTTTATACTAATAATAATACTATGGTATAGGTTGTAGTTTATTAATAAATAGAATGATTTATTTGGTAATGGGAAAAGGTAGGAAAGAATTAAATTAAAAATTTTTTCTTACCCTAATAATTAATCGGTTAGGTAAATGAGTTAATTGGATTGTCCCTTGTTACTAACAATATCATAATGGTATCACGGTAAAAGCATTCCCAATTACGTAAGTATCATGGTTGAGAACCGCGTGGGATATAGTGACTTGTTCTGTAGAGGTCTTGAGTAGCCTAAAAGACAAGTGTTGAGATTTCAGTGACATGGGAGGATGCATCCCGAATTAGAGAGGCTTACCCATATTTATTTAGTGGCTTCCAGGAGTAAGCCATGTTCAAAGGGGGGAGGATGTAATACCCCTCGTGTTGTTGATACTCTTTTGTGTTGATTTTGTACTTGGTTTGTGATGGTGATCAGTTCGTCGGTTTTGTTTGTGTGTGGATTTATAGTTTGGTTGGTTTGCAGCACTTGACATTACTTATGATGCTTGATGATACATTATGTGGTGATTATGTTATTTGGTTATGTTATGGTTTTCTTTAATAATATATGTGGTGATGTTGGGATTCTATGTTGCTATGGTTTTTGATGTGTTTGCTAGTGAGTCTTGGTGAAAGGACGGAGTGGCATCACTTGCTCGCAAGTGCCCTGCTACCCTGCGACTACCTTTCACGGTGTGTTTGTAATGGAGATTTACATGCTACTTCACATTTTTTTCTATGCAGGATGCAAGTACTAGACACTGACTCCACCTGCTTGTCAAGTTTGAGCATGTCCCATAAACCCAATGGGTATAATGTTGAAAAAGGAGATGATAAGGAAGTGTCCCCGTCCCAAGTTCGTCACTTTGTTGTGAGTCCAATGGTGTCTTTGTCACAACCTTGTCTTTGTTTATGTTTGGGTTAGTGTTGATTATTTATTTTAGTGTGTAAATGTTTCTTATTTAATTAATCTTTATTTATGTGTGATTAATTAATGTTATTTAATTGATATAGTTATTTGTAGAGAATTATAGTTAAGTTAATTAATTAAATTTTATTGATTGAGTAGATAGTTTAAATAAAAATAATAGATGTTATAATGAGAATTGGAATTTTATATTTGCTTAAGGTAGTGGTATTGATTTTTGAATGTTTAAATTAATTAAATAGCTTATAATGCTTAATTATTATTAAAAGGAAAATAATTAAAAATTAATTAGTTAAATTATAATTAGAGTATTTACAAGAGTAAGTGGGAATTTAATAAAATTCTTGTTTTAAAATATTCTTGAAGAGAATATTGGCATGTTGTGAATGGTAGGAAGTTTCTTCACATAAATAAATTGGTTGTAGAATGTTTTTGGGGTTTTGGGGGTTTTCTTGTTAAAATTGGAGAAGGATTTCAGTATATATTTTTTTTGGGGTTCATATTTTGCTTATGGCTAGAGCTGAATAGAAGTTGAAATTTCGGAGGTGAAGCTTTGCTCCAACCCTCGTTCCTTCAAGCTTCAGGAAAAACAGGTTCTTTTACTATTTGTTTAATTGTTTTCTTGTTTTGAAAAGATTGTTTGATATTGTTTGTGTAAGAGGAAATTGTCATGAATTAGTTGTAACCCTCTGTAAAAAAAAAAATTTAAAAGTTCCTCTGTAGAAAAACTGTTTTCTCGGCTGTTGAAGTTTTGTCATGATTATATTGTTGCCTCTGTAGAAATTTTACAGTAAAATTAGAGAGCCTCATGAAATAAAATTATTGTTAAACAGTAGGAAGACTACAAAAGGAAAAAAGAAGAAAACCTTTGTAGGTTGCAATGGAAACATCTGTCAAAATTGTGAAATTTGAAAACCCCTCTCGAAATTTTCTTTACAATTTATGTAGAAAACTTATGTGTAAATAATTTATTTTCTATTGGGAAAATCTTATTAATATACCCAGATGAAGCATTTCTATTATTTGTTATATATATGAAATACATATATATATATATGAGTTTCAGAAATTACTGTGAATATATTTTGAGCGTTGTAGGTATTTGTTTGTACAGCGACATTATTTTCTTTTAAAAATAATAATAATAATATGTGTGACTGGGGATACCCCCCCAACACTGTTGCTCCCCAGAGGGGAGGCGTTGTTGTGGAGGCAATGCCCAGTGCTGCTCTTCAAAGCAGCAACCCCCCATGGGGATCGGCTATGGGAAGTGTAATGCCCCGTCTTAATAACCTAAGAACGTTGCAATTGATATAAAGGTGTAGTAAATTTTTTTTTTAAAAAATATTAATATTAAGTTAATTAATTGCATACATCCTTAGGTTATGCGACGTTACACTACTTTGAGTTTTCCATAAGCGACTTAAGTATTTCGCATTGCACATATTAAAATATAACATAAAATAAACATTGCATAATAATAAATTTCCATTCAAGATATAATAAAGTACAAACACTTTTTTTCATACATTGCATTGATATGATATTACATTACTCATCCATCTGATGAGGTAGTTCAAATAATAGTTACAATTTTACAAATGATCACCTCTTATACATTTGAGGGATGTTTTCAAATACAAGTTTATAATATACAATGATGAAAGTATAGAAAAAATCCATGTGCGAGCTCTCCATCCATGAAGCTCTCAATGCTACAATCATTCTGGGGACCCAACGGAGTAAGGTGCACATTCCACCCAACCATGCGGTACCCGTAGGTCCACCCCCTGTGCTAGGAGATAGTAATAAGGTTACCTAGACTTAATCTACTAACCCTAGACACTAGTACAAACAATCTATTGGTTACATTGCTTCCAGATTTTTGACAATTGAATTACTATAAATACAAGGTTCACTGTTATTCTAGGTGGAGTGTCATCACAACGATGCAATGGTTACCCTGGTGTTTCTTCCTAGGTTTCGGCCTCCAATCCTTGGGTTACCCTAGTAACCTCTTACGAAACCCGGCCCCTATAGCATACTGTTGCGGAATCGAATGTCTCTTTAGGAAATGAGACACCGATTTTCCATTCCAGGCCTTCTCAACTTATACTCATGACTGTAGTAGCTCAAGAGTCATAAGAGAGGCATGTATATCTTGTTAAAAGTTTTAAATCTAACTACTATGTCATTTAATTATCACTGACTTAGTTAACTATTTGCAAGTTACCCTGACACCACTTTGTGTGTCGGCCCTTACAAATAGCCACTCCCCTAAACATAACAAGGGTATTCTAGATTCACTAACTAGGGTAGACAAGTGCACAATACAACAAATAATACCAGATTCACCACAAAATACTTTACAATTCATTCAGCAAATCGAGTGCACTACCCTAAACTTGTATAATCGCATGAATTCAAAAATCAATTTCACCCCCCCTTCAAAACTGGTATTGGAAGACTTAAAAACCATGTAAAAATAAATTCTCTTTTCCCCTTAAACAATTTAATCTGGAAGACTTAAACTACAACAACACTCCCAAATTAACCAATAAATTATAAAGCAACTTGAAAAGTTTCACATCTACAATTTGGATTTACTAAATCCATTCAAACATGCTCTAGATGTTTAATGTTTAACCAACTAATACAAGATTTTTTTTTTTTTTAATAAAAAGAAATTAAATCTACAAATATCCCGATTTCACAATCATATTCAATAATGAAAATTTATATTTATTCGACAAAATACATTTCATTATAACTATCTATTCTTAATTTTCACATTCTATTTTCATTATCTCTTTCTTTTAATTAAGTAATGAATAAATAAATAAATAAAAACTTTATAATCAAATAATTACACATGTAATATAAATATAAAATGATATTAAATATCATTAAAATATATTCATATTTCCTTCACAAAAGAAACTATATATATAATAATATTTATACATTATATTTATATTTAAAGCAATTTTTAATTTAATCGAAATTTACAAATATAAACACTTTGGGCAGGGCCTGGCTGCCCACACAGCCGAGCCCTCCATGGGAGGGCACGGCTGTGCCGGCAGCACCGGCGCTGCCCTCACAGCCAGCTCCCCCGTGGGGGTCGGCCGTGGGGGTAGCCCCCTGCGGCAGTCTCCAAAGAAAACTTGGATCTAATGCAATTTCAATATGAATTTTCATGCGATTTAATCTATTTCGAATTTTAGACTCTGTGTGATTTTCGATGGAAAACTTTGATCTAAAATTTCACAGAAATCTCTTCATTATATAAATATGTATATACATTCATATATATATATACATATATATATATATATATATATGAATATATATATTTAAAGTTTTTTTCTATAGTAAATCAAACACTATGCTTGTACAATTTTCTGGCATAGTTTTTTTTTATATCTACAGAATAATGGAGAAATTTTCTCTGTATAAAAAAAATAAGAATTTTCAATCAATTTTTCAAGCAGATTTGTAACAAGTTTTAAAATTCTTTTCTACAATTTTTTTTTTAAACAGAGGACCTCAAAGATTCTGGTTTTAAATTCTTTCTTTTGGCTTAACTACATTCTTGAAGAATCTTGCAAACAGATAACAAATTTTCAACAGAAAATTTTCTACAGACAATTGCCAAGAAGATAAAATTTACACAACAGATTTTCTTTACAAATAAATCAAGAAACCAATAACATAAGAAAAATACCTGTATAAAGAAAGCTGTCTGTAGGAGAAAACCCTTTTTGGCAGTAACGCACAAATACCCAAAAGCTTTTCCAATCAACACAAGAGATCCTCCAAAGGATCTTCCAATTCCAAAATCAACCAAAATAAAACAGAGAGATAACAACCTCTAAGAACTATTGAAATTTCCACAGTAAGGAAATTTTTTGCCAGTATACAGAAAATTTCCCCGTGAGAAAAAAAATGGAAATAGCCTCTGTAATTTCCCGTGATCCACAATAACCTCTCCGTAACAAATTTTCAACAACCCAAATTAATGCAACTTCCACACTTGTCGAGAAGTTGCAAATATCTTCTCCACAACTTCTCGGCAGTTTTTTTTGCCCTTTTAATTTTGCATGCAATTTCAATTTTTATTAATTTTAAATTTTGAAAATCAATTTTCCATTCACATGCATTTTATTTATTTTTATTTTTATTTTTTAATTTTCTAATTCTTTTAAATACAATATAATTTACACACTTAGTAATTTAACTTAATTAATTTATTTATTTAATTAAAATAGTTTAATCTTTTTAAGACCAACTATTTAACCAAATAAGCTAACTAATGTATTAAATTATCAAGTAAGTAAATTTCAATCATATTTAAATATTAATTAAATAACAATAATTAAAGCACAATATTCCAACATTAAAAATTAACCAATATTTACCTTTTCAAAACAATTTGACCAACAGAAAATACAATACAACCTATGACTCAAAACTGAAAACCGACAATGTACTAAGACCAAGGTTAAAGACTAGACTAGGATAAGCCTAACTACTATCTCCCGTTCAACATTTCCATTGAGTCTTGACACGCTCAGACCTGATTACATAGGTGGAGTCGATGTCATGTACCTGCAAATCCTGCAACCAAGAAAATAACGTGCATACATGTATATATATATAAAGCATTAAACAGGCACACCGTGCGGAGAAAATCACAGATATCGTAGGGCACTCGCAAGCGAGTGATGCAATTTCGTTCTCCACACCAATACACTCACAGCAACTGACAAAATAAATGTTGTTAGTCCATCATAAGCATGTACATATCAATAAACAATAGAAAGTAAACATCTACGCTAAATCATATCATATCTGAAAACAATAATCATCAAACAAGTAACATCATGTCACAGAATAATCCACTACGCTCAAAACCAGCGATCACAATATCCAACAAAACATCATAGATCTAACAGTATGAAAAAGTATCAACAGAAAGCATAAGCATAAACGGAGGGGTACTACATCCTCCCCCCCTAGGATCAGGCTTGCTCTTGAAAGCCTGTGAACAGATAGGGATAAAGTTCCCTCATGCGTGTCGCATCCTCCCAGGTAGCCGAAGCCTCATAACTAGGATCCCATTGGACCCTCACCTGATCAACGTCTCGACCCCTGAGACTGAGCGTCTGGTGCTGAAGAATGGCCACGGGCTCCAAAGCCAACTGCCCGTCCTCTACCTGTAACGCATTCCAATCAAGTACATGAGATATGTCGGGATGATATGGTCTAAGTACTGATACATGAAAAACATCATGAATACGAGATAAACTGGGTGGTAAGGCGAGTCGATATGCCACGGGACCAATTCTCTCTAAGATCTCGAATGGTCCTACGAATCGAGGTGCAAGCTTAGAGCCTTTTCCATAACGGATTGGACTCTTTCGCGGTCGCACTCGAAGAAACACTCTATCATCAACAGCGAACTGTCGATCGATCCTATGCGCATCGGCATATTTCTTTTGCCTATCCTGAGCTGCAATCAAATGATCTCTAATACGGTCAACCTGTTGCTCCATATCACGAAGCATCTCAGGCCCAAGTAATACTCTGTCCTCAAGTCGATCCCAACTCAATGGAGTTTGACAAGGACGACCGTATAATGCCTGAAATGGTGGCATACCTATAGAACTCTGATATCCGTTGTTGTAAGCGAATTCTACTAAATACAAGTAATCCTCCCAACGTGATTGTTGGTCCATTACGTACATCCTAAGCATATCCTCTAATATTTGGTTAACTCTTTCAGTTTGACCATCGGTTTGAGGATGATACGCTGAACTAAAGTTCAACTGCATACCTAAAGCACGTTGTAACGAAGTCCATAAGGCTGAAGTAAATACAGGATCTCTATCCGATATGATCCTACGAGGAATTCCATGTAATCTAACGATGTCCTCCATGAATATCCTAGCTATGGATGAAGCATTGTAAGATGATCGTACAGGTGAAAAGTGAGCTACTTTAGTCAAACGGTCAATAGTTACCATAATGGCATCATGTCGACGTGATGACGTAGGTAACCCTACAATAAAATCAATGGATATGATATCCCATTTCCATTCGGGAATGAGATGTGGCTGCAACAATCCAGCAGGATGATGATGCTCAGCTTTAACTCGCTGGCATTCAAGACATCTCGATACGTAGTCAGCAATATCACGTTTCATACCAGGCCAGAAATACAATTGCCGAAGATCAGCATGCATTTTCTTGACACCTGGATGAGCTGAATACGGAGCTCTATGAGCTTCAGTCATGATTAATGTACGAAGACTCTCTACATGAGGTACATAGATGCAACCTAAATGTCATAATATACCATCCAATTCTAAAACATAACCTGCAAATCGACCTTCTAAAGGTCTACCCGATTCAATTTTTGACTTTACTTCCTGATATAATCTATCATTAGGAAGTGCAGCTACTATCTGACCTCTCAAATCTACTTCAAGAGTAGTAGCAGAGATCTCATGTCGATGTCGGCTAAGAGCGTCAGCCACTACGTTCTCTTTGCCTTGAACATATTTTACTTCAAAATCGTACTCACACAAGAACTCCATCCATCGTCTTTGCCTAGCATTCAAGTTAGGTTGCATAAAGATGTATTGCAAACTACGGTGATCAGTATGAAGTTCGAAGCGATGACCTAACAAGAAATGCCTCCATCGAACTAAAGCATGCACTACCGCAGCTAGTTCAAGGTCATAAGTAGGATAGTTTAATTCGTGGTCCTTGAGTTTACGAGACTCATAAGCAACCACATGCCCATCTTGCATCAAGACTGCTCCCAAACCCTCTAAGGATGCATCCACACAAACTACGAAATCCTTAGTAGGATCAGGAACAATGAGTATAGGTGCATTAGTTAGCTTTTCTTTAAGAGTCTGAAAAGCCAACTGACACTGTTCTGTCCAAACAAACTTCTTCCCTTTCCTCTGAACAGAAGTAATAGGATGACCTATCCTAGAAAATCCCTCTACAAAACGTCTATAATAGCCAGCTAGTCCCATAAACTACAAACTTCACCTACATTAGTAGGTGCGGGCCAGTCTACAATAGCTTGGATCTTTGAAGGATCCACAGCAATACCTTTTCCAGATATCACATGTCCAAGGTATTTAATTTCAGGTTGAAAGAAGTCACACTTCTTCAGGTTTGCATACAATTGATTTTCTCTTAAACATTGCAATACCTATCTCAAGTGTTCTTCATGTTCCTTCATGTTACTCGAATAGACTAAAATGTCATCGAGAAATACCAGGACAAAGCGATCAAGGTATGTATGAAATACACCATTCATCAAACTCATGAATATAGATGGTGCGTTCGTTAACCCAAATGGTACCACTGTGAATTCGTAGTGCCCATAACGAGTTCGAAAAGCAGTTTTATGAATGTCTGCTTCAGCTATATGCAATTGATGATAACCAGATTTCAAATCGATTTTGGAGAACACATTAGCTCCCTTAACTTGATCAAAAAGATCATCGATTCTAGGCAAAGGATAACGGTTCTTAATCGTAACCTTGTTCAATTGACGATAGTCAATGCACAGCCTAAGAGATCCGTCCTTCTTCTTTACGAAGATGACAGGTGCTCCCCAAGGGGAAACACTTGGATGAATAAAACCATTTTCTAAAAGTTCCTGTAACTGAATACGAAGTTCCTCCAACTCCTGAGTTGTCATTCTATAAGGAGCTCTAGATATAGGCTCAGCTCCAGGAATTAGGTCAACTCTAAAGTCAATATCCCTTTTCGGTGGCATTCCAGGAATGTCATCGGGAAACACATCTGTGAATTCCCTAAGAATAGGATGATCATCAAGAGATACCTCTCGACTCTCACCCTCATCTAAATTAGTAACTGTTGTTGCAAACAGTTGACATCCCTGACGAAGACATCTCTTTAATTGCATAGCAGATATCATCCGCAAAGAGATAGGTCTATGAATACCTACGATTTCCACTTTCGCACCTAAATCATCAATGCAACTAATTGTCTTAAGTCGACAATCAATTACAGCATGATAAGATGCTAACCAATCCATACCTAATACTATATCGTATGATCCCAAGGGTGTAACATATAAATCTACTAAGGTAGTTAACGTACCTATTTTAAGTTCACAGTTATGTACTAAGTTATCTACTGCTACTTTCACCCTTGAGGTGAACTCAACTTGCCATTTACCACCTTGCTTTACCGCCACAAGACCACAACGGTCAACAATGGTCGGTGAAATAAAGGAGTCAGTGGCTCCAGAATCAAAAAGTATAGAAATACTAACACCATTTAACTTACCTAAAGTTTCGACCACTGTATTCTGGTGATCGGCTTCAAGGCCATTAACCGCTGTATATATCAGAGGTACTTTTCCCCGTGATCTCCCACCGTGAGGCTTCCGGGCTGCAGTCAAACCCATAACCGCAGGGACCTCTCATCTATTAATCGCCTAGCTATGTGTCCTCATGCCCACATGAATAACAACTGCGTGCTCGTTTCACTAAATCCTTCACCACCAAGGTGCATTGACCGCTGGATAACTAATTCCCATCGACGGTAGATCGAGCATCAAGGTAGGGCCGATCCCGCTTATTACTTATTGCACCACCCAATTTTCCCCGCTTGAGGACTGTTTTGTTGTGGTTGAGGGTTGTTGTTCTTTGAGGCAGGCTCTTGTTGCCGCGGATGCCCACCCTTGTGGGTGTTCTGCTGGTTCTAGAAGAACCACTCACAGCTCGGCCCACCCTGCGGACTAAACCCCGCTGCGTGAGCACTCCCAATATGCACTCCCAGGTGCCCACCTAAAGCCATAATAAGGTTCTCAACTATGCAGCCTTCATCGCGAATTTCCATAGTCTTTGGCTCAGACTCCTGACACCACTGACCCATTCTAAGCCCCGATAAAATGTTGTACTCAGCATAGGCTCATCATCGCCAATACCAGCATACTGCTTGAGTTCGTAGAACCTACGTTCATATTGCTCTACAGAAAGAGCCAACTGATGTAGATCATGGAACTCATCAGCCTTACGCTGCCTCCAATGTTCCAAAAGGAACCAAGCTCTAAACCTCTCGAGAAACATCTCCCAAGACACAGAACCAATATCCAAGTGGAGCTTCTGCTCCTTTAGGCGCCACCAAGTAGAGGCGAATCCTCTCAAGTGCATAATAGCCAAGATTCGCACTCCAGACAAGTATCAGAAGGGTGCATGGCAAAGCATCTACCCAAATTCCAGTAGCCAAGTCTCCAACTCTCCTCCGAACCATCAAAGGTAGGAGGGCGTGCTCTCAAGAAATCCCTCATGTGACCAGCAATAATAGAATCTTGATGTGATGTGTCCTCTACTCTCCTAGGGGATCTATCCCTCTCTCTCACAACCTCCTGCTCATCTACCTGTCTAGGTCCAAGACGAGCTAGGACCTCCTCTAATAATGGACGTATCTGAGAACCCTCTACTGCTGACTGTACGGGATTATGTTCCTCATTTCTCTGACCCATCTGTTCTGCTTGGTCACTATGGTGAGGGCTAGGAGGGGGAGTAACCTAAGGGATTGGCCCACGGCCTCCACCTCTACCTCTACCACGACCTCTTCCTCCTCGCCTAGGCATGTTCCTACACATAACAATTACGAGTCTTAGATACTATTCAACCAAGGTTATCAGTTGCGACACTACGTACTAGGTCAACCTAATGGGCTCGAGATTACCCAGAGCGTCCAGTGTTTGTAACCTTGGCTCTGATACCAATCTGTATGCCCCGTCTTAATAACCTAAGAACGTTGCAATTGATATAAAGGTATAGTAATTTTTTTTTTTTTAAATATTAATATTAAGTTAATTAATTGCATACATCCTTAGGTTATGCGACGTTACACTACTTTGAGTTTTCCATAAGCGACTTAAGTATTTCACATTGCACATATTAAAATATAACATAAAATAAACATTGCATAATAATAAATTTCCATTCAAGATATAATAAAGTACAAACACTTTTTTTCATACATTGCATTGATATGATATTACATTACTCATCCATCTGATGAGGTAGTTCAAATAATAGTTACAATTTTACAAATGATCACCTCTTATACATTTGAGGGATGTTTTCAAATACAAGTTTATAATATACAATGATGAAAGTATAGAAGAAATCCATGTGCGAGCTCTCCATCCATGAAGCTCTCAATGCTACAATCATTCTGGGGACCCAACGGAGTAAGGTGCACGTTCCACCCAACCATGTGGTACCCGTAGGTCCACCCCCCGTGCTAGGAGATAGTAATAAGGTTACCTAGACTTAATCTACTAACCCTAGACACTAGTACAAACAATCTATTGGTTACATTGCTTCCAAATTTTTGACAATTGAATTACTATAAATACAAGGTTCACTGTTATTCTAGGTGGAGTGTCATCACAACGATGCAATGGTTACCCTGGTGTTTCTTCCTAGGTTCCGGCCTCCAATCCTTGGGTTACCTTGGTAACCTCTTACGAAACCCGGCCCCTATAGCATACTGTTGCGGAATCGAATGTCTCTTTAGGAAACGAGACACCGATTTTCCATTCCAGGCCTTCTCAACTTATACTCATGACTGTAGTAGCTCAAGAGTCATAAGAGAGGCATGTACATCTTGTTAAAAGTTTTAAATCTAACTACTATGTCATTTAATTATCACTGACTTAGTTAACTATTTGTAAGTTACCCTGACACCACTTTGTGTGTCGGCCCTTACAAATAGCCACTCCCCTAAACATAACAAGGGTATTCTAGATTCACTAACTAGGGTAGACAAGTGCACAATACAACAAATAATACCAGATTCACCACAAAATACTTTACAATTCATTCAACAAATCGAGTGCACTACCCTAAACTTGTATAATCGCATGAATTCAAAAATCAATTTCACCCCCCCTTCAAAACTGGTACTGGAAGACTTAAAAACCATGTAAAAATAAATTCTCTTTTCCCCTTAAACAATTTAATCTGGAAGACTTAAACTACAACAATACTCCCAAATTAACCAATAAATTATAAAGCAACTTGAAAAGTTTCACATCTACAATTTGGATTTACTAAATCCATTCAAACATGCTCTAGACGTTTAATGTTTAACCAACTAATACAAGATTTTATTTTATTTTTAATAAAAAGAAATTAAATCTACAAATATCCCGATTTCACAATCATATTCAATAATGAAAATTTATATTTATTCGACAAAATACATTTCATTATAACTATCTATTCTTAATTTTCACATTCTATTTTCATTATCTCTTTCTTTTAATTAAGTAATGAATAAATAAATAAATAAAAACTTTATAATCAAATAATTACACGTGTAATATAAATATAAAATGATATTAAATATCATTAAAATTGTTAGAATTGGCTATGGATGGCACCCAAGATCTATGGACCAAATGGAAAGCACAAGAAAGAGAGAAATGATATGACAAGAATAAACTGTATTCAATGTCATTAATATGATATGCAGTACAATGATTGATTACAAATGAGAGAGACCCCTTGGTTATATAGCCAAGGTGAGAACATAGGAAGGCATAAGATTATGACAAGTGTCAGAATCTTGTGACATGAGACAACTAGGAAAACCTATCACTCCACAAAAGGTGGAGAGATAATCACATGATGTGTCCACAAAAGGTGGAAGTGATGAGGTAATGACATGTCAAGTCCACCAAAAGTGGAAATTCTCCAACAACCTCCTATGTGGTCCCTAAGTAAACTTAACTAAGGTGTAATATGACCTAGGACAAGGTACAAGACATTTAATTACACCAACACCCCCCCTTAAGTGCAACTTAGGGAGTAGTGAATTATTATGCAAATGACACAAAGATGCAATGATGGGTCCCGGCTACTAGGCCATGTTAGGTACCCATGTACACACAATGCAATCAATGCAATCTCTCACAAGCGAGGAAAGGGAGAAAACCTCATGGGACAAAACTCCCCCTCAAAAGAGAGATGAAATACAAAAAGGAAATGCTCTCAATGAAGAATGAGAAGGTAAAAACCCCATGTGAGGAAAAAGACCCCCCCATAAGAGAGAAGTAGAAGAGAGGCAAGGTAGCCCCCCCTCAATGTTGAGTCTCCTGCAATGATGGTAGAAGCTCGACATTGAATGCTGAAGATGATCCAATCTCGCCGAACAACGTTCCTCCCCTTAGGAAGAAACAAAACCAAGGATGTATGCAGGATATCATGAAGATGGATGATGTCTGATGTCTCTGAAGCATGCTCAAGTGTCTCCATGTCGATGCAGAAAGCTGAACCACTCCAATCAGGCGTTCTAGGCCACACTGCTGAAGAGGAAAACCCAACATCTAGTAGAGAAGAATGTAGAGCACTATCCAAAGACAAAGATATCCCCTCTGAAGACAAAGAAGCCTCCTCCAAATGTTGTCCAAAAGAATCCACACTCACGCCAAACTGAGAAGAATGATCAAGAGGGTCAAGGTGTTCCCTCACAACAACTGAAGAAGGTGCATCGTCATCAAAGAGAAGATGTATGTCATCAATGGTGTCCTCCAAATCCGCAAAATGTGACTCCACAAACAAGTCTGAAATACCTGTTAAGAAGTCATCCAAAGTAGCCATATCTGGAAGACAATGTATATCCTGCTGCACTAAATCACTAGGAGCTAAAACTGTAGCAACACAAGCATCATCAAGTACAACAGTAGATGGAGGAGATGAAGTGCATGGCTCAAGTACTGGATCTGATGTGAGTATGCCCAAGTTCAAAAAGACAAATGTCTCCTCAGAATCATAGTTGTGATCAACAGTCGAAGGAACATCGTCATCATCAGAAGAAAACTATGCAAAGGAATACAACCGAGATGAATGATCAACCACCCCAGTAGCAATGACATCTCTAGTCTCCAAGTCACGAATGATAACCGAATCAGGAGTGAACTCCACAGTTCTCCCATCGCCACCATGTGTAATCTGATAAATGGAAAGTAGATTGTTCATCAAATGAGGAACACACAAGACATCCTGAAAAGTGTTTTCCCCAATGCTAATAGATCCCTTCCCTATTACACTCATGTATGTATTGTTTCCCATCAAGATAGGAGACATAGAACAAGGCTGAAATGAAGAGAAGATAGTCTATGAAGATGCCATATGATGTGATGCTCCTGAATCTAGAAGCCATCTTCCTGATCCTAGACTTGAATGAGCAAAAGAGCTTGTCCTTTATATCCCGATATATATGTTTGACCTTTGTCCTTTTAGGATCAAGCTTTTGAAGTAGAAGGAGAAGAAGATTCAGACATTCTAGAAGGCAAATCAATGTGATTCTTTTAGAAGATTCTTCAACTCATCAATATCCTTCTTATAACAATAATGTTCTTCATGTCCATCCTTCTTGCAATATGCACAAAAAGGTCTCTCCTTCTTAGATGTTTCTCCTTTTGATGATGATGAGGATTCTGATTCTTTATGTGACTTGTTCTTTTTCTTCTTTTGCTTCTTATCAAGATTCTCATATTCTTTCTGAACCTTAGACTCATTAGCCACCAATGCTTGTGGTTTGGAAGACTTGATTAGACCCATGTTCATTAACTTAGCTTCCTCTTGGATTAGGAGATTTGCAAAGTCATCAAACTTAGGATCAACATATGATGCTCCCATAGAAATTCGATGGGTATGAAAGCCAGAAACAAACACTGAATACTCAGGACCAAGCTTGGATAACACATTCAGAATCAACTGTAAATCCTCTTTTTCAATAGTGCATTCTTTCAATTGTGTTCTTAGTTGCTTGATTTTGGAGATGTAGTCTTGGATGTGGTCAAAACTTTTAGGATCAAGATTCATCAAATCATTCTCAATCTAATAGCCTCTAATCTTATCTGTTTTACCGTACAATTTCTCAAAAGTCTCCCATGCCTCTTTAGGTGTATTACATGATTCAATATGAAACTGCAAATCAAATGAGACTAATGAACATATGCATCCAAGTGTTTTCTCACGATCAATTTCCCATATTGCCAATTCTTTAGCATCTGTAGGTTTTGGAATTGTGTCCTTTAGATGACCTATTAGACCTTTCATCATGAGATAGTTTGTTACTGATTTTCTCCATGTAGCATAATTATGTGGATTTAGGGGTTCAATTTGAGATCTCCCCATTGTAAGAACACAAATCAAGCAAAAGAATGCAAACAATCACTGCAAGATTACCCCCCAAAATCACTCAATCAAGAAACCCCCCCAAGCAATATCTGATTTGGCACTTTATATTTAGTGCGTTTACAATTGCTAGATGCCAAAAACAACAAGCTAGACTTGATCTTAGTGCTTACAAATGCCAAAATATGCCACAGTATCAAGTACAAATTTTGGTAAAAAAATGAGATCAATCTGATTATACCATTGAGAAGTACACGAAAAATAATGCACTTTCAAAAAAAATTGCACCCAAAAATGTTACCGTAGGAGCAAGATATGAGCTCCCGAAGTTCCCAAAAAAAGGATGAAGCAGCAACACCTGTGAGAAACTGAAAATTCCAGAAAAACCAGGCACCAAAACCAAAAACTGATTGCACCAGTGCGTAGAGCACAAAATTTTAGCCCAAATAAAAAAAAATTGCTTGAAAAAAGGAGTCAGAATGAGCAAGATATCAGCGTTTGAAAATGGACTTCAAAATCCAAAATGCAAATGGTGAGGGGGTAGAAATTTTCAAAACTGTGCTGACGTATTGCTGACGTCATCGATATAGGAGATTAAATTTGACGGTCTGCTGGCTGTCACCGTCGACGTCCGCCTCCGTGCCGGAATATTCTGTCGGCGAGATATATTGGGTCCGCGGAAATGTGTGGCTTGGGCTTGGCCACGTGTCACCTGCTGGATGGGTGCTTTCGGTCACCGGTGTGTTTTTTGAATGCCGGCCGGAATGTTTGAATGGAGGGCCCGTGGGGCCATGGCGGTACGCCATGTGGCTCGCTGAGATCTCTCCCACGGGTACTGCGGGTACAAGCCCGCGTACAGTACTCTCTGCGGTACTGTGCGGCCAGAGTCCGCAGTAAAACTTTTTTTTTTTTGAATTTTTTTAAAATAAATTTTCAAATTAAAATTTTACAATGATTTTTCAATCGAAAAAAATGAAAAATTCCATAAAAAATTTTCAAAAATTTTCAATTGAAATTTTTTAATTTATTTTGTGAAAAATCGTACCGTCGGTAATTATGGCGCCCTGGGGGCCGTATGGCTCTCGGGTAAAAAAAAATTGCTTCACCGGATGACTTGCTCCAAAATAGACGAATTGACAGTCGATCTTAGGGTTTTTGGCCCTTCTGGACGCGATGGTAGGGTCGGATTTAACCCAAAATGCTCCAAAATTGCAGCTACCTTTTGGATCTGGCAACCACACTTCAGCTTCAAACCCTCGTAGATTTGGCCTCGTATCTCCAATTTGGACGAAACAAAAGGAAAAATCGACTATCTCGAACCTTCCGGACACAATGGTGAACTCAGATTTGCACCAGCAAGCTCGGATGTGAACCTGCAATAAAGAGCCACGAACGGAACCTCCTCAAATCTGGAATCTCTCTTCAGAATAAGACTCTCCAATGGCTCCAAACACGCTCTGATACCATGTTAGAATTGGCTATGGATGCCACCCAAGATCTATGGACCAAATGGAAATCACAAGAAAGAGAGAAATGATATGACAAGAATAAACTGTATTCAATGTCATTAATATGATATGCAGTACAATGATTGATTACAAATGAGAGAGACCCCTTGGTTATATAGCCAAGGTGAGAACATAGGAAGGCATAAGATTATGACAAGTGTCAGAATCTTATGACATGAGACAACTAGGAAAACTTATCACTCCACAAAAGGTGGAGAGATAATCACATGATGTGTCCAAAAGGTGGAAGTGATGAGGTAATGACATGTCAAGTCCACCAAAAGTGGAACACCTCCAACAACCTCTATGTGTCCCTAAGTAAATTTAACTAAGGTGTAATTATGACCTAGGACAAGGTACAAGACATTTAATTACACTTTAACAAAAATATATTCATATTTCCTTCACAAAAAGAAACTATATATATAATAATATTTATACATTATATTTATATTTGTGCCAATTTTTTTAATCAAAATTTACAAAGAAACATTTTGGGTGGTCTGGCCAGTGTTTTAGTTGCCAAACACCGCTGCCAAAGATCGTGCTTATGAAGGCAGCCATTGGCGCCGCTTCACAAATGGGCCCCTCTGCCTGGGCCACAGGTAGCCCCCTCACGCGCCCAAAGAAAACTTGATCTAATGCAGTTTCAATACAAATTTTCATGTGATTTAATCTATTTCAATTTTAAACCCGTATGCATTTTCGATGGAAAACTTTGATCTAAAATTTCACAGAAATCTCTTCATTATATAAATATGTATATACATTCATATATATATATACATATATATATATATATATATATATGAATATATATATTTAAAGTTTTTTTCTATAGTAAATCAAACACTATGCTTGTACAATTTTCTGGCATAGTTTTTTTTTATATCTACAGAATAATGGAGAAATTTTCTCTGTATAAAAAAAATAAGAATTTTCAATCAATTTTTCAAGCAGATTTGTAACAAGTTTTAAAATTCTTTCTACAATTTTTTTTTTAAACGTAGGACCTCAAAGATTCCGTTTTAAATTCTTTTCTTTTTGGCTTAACTACATTCTGAAGAATCTTGCAAACAGATAACAAATTTTCAACAAAATTTTCTACGTATAATTGCCAAGAAGATAAAATTTACACAAATGATTTTCTTTACAAATAAATCAAGAAACCAATAACATAAGAAAAATACCTATATAAAGAAAGTTGTCTATAGGAGAAAACCCTTTTTGCCAGTAACGCACAAATCCCCAAAAGCTTTTGCAATCAACACAAGAGATCCTCCAAAGGATCTTCCAATTCCCAAATCAACCAAAATAAAACAGAGAGATAACAACCTCTAAGAAATATTGAAATTTCCACAGTAAGGAAAATTTTTGCCAGTATACAGAAAATTTCCCCGTGAGAAAAAAAAAATGGAAATAGCCTCTGTAATTTCCCGTGATCCACAATAACCTCTCCGTAACAAATTTTTCAACAACCCAAATTAATGCAACTTGCACACTTGTCGAGAAGTTGCAAATATCTTCTCCACAACTTCTCGGCAGTTTTTGCCCTTTTAATTTTGCATGCAAATTTCAATTTTATTAATTTAAACTTTTAAAACTCAATTTTAATTTACATGCATTTATTTATTTTAATTTATTTTTAATTTTCTAATTCTTTTAAATACAATATAATTTACACACTTAATAATTTAACTTAATTAATTTATTTATTTAATTAAAATAGTTTAATCTTTTTAAGACCAACTATTTAACCAAATAAGCTAACTAATGTATTAAATTATCAAGTAAGTAAATTTCAATCATATTTAAATATTAATTAAATAACAATAATTAAAGCACAATAACTAAAATTAAAATTAACCAATATTTACCTTTTCAAAATGATTTAACCAACAGAAAATACAATACAACCTATGACTCAAAACTGAAAACTGACAATGTACTAAGACCAAGGTTAAAGACTAGACTAGGATAAACCTAACTACTATCTCCCGTTCAACATTTCTGTTGAGTCTTGACATGCTCAGACCTGATTACACAGGTGGAGTCGGTGTCATGTACCTGCAAATCCTGCAACCAAGCAAATAACGTGCATACATGTATATATATATATAAAGCATTAAACAGGCACACCGTGCAGAGAAAATCACAGATATCGCAGGGCACTCGCAAGCGAGTGATGCGATTCCATTCTCCACACCAATACACTCACAGCAACTGACGAAATAAATGTTGTTAGTCCATCATAAGCATGTACATATCAATAAACAACAGAAAGTAAACATCTACGCTAAATCATATCATATCTGAAAACAATAATCATCAAACAAGTAACATCATGTCACAGAATAATCCACTATCGCTCAAAACCAGTGATCACAATATCCAGCAAAACATCATAGATCTAACAGTATGAAAAAGTATCAACAGAAAGCATAAGCATAAACGGAGGGGTACTACAGGAAGCGCCCACACACAACCTTTATGGCTATGTATGGAGCTGCGTGCGAATTCTTTGAAAAAGGTTTATGCTAATAAAATTTAAGATTGTTTTTATTAAATTTTTTATATAAAAAATAAAGTACACAACATAAAAAAATTTAATAAAAACAATCTTAAATTTTATTACCATAAACCTTTTGAAATAATTCACACGCAGCTCCATACATAGCCATAAAGGTTGTGTGTGGGAACTTCCCACAGCCGACCCCCATGGGGGGGTTGCTGCTTTGAAGAGCAGCATTGGGCGTTGCCTCCACAACAACGCCTCCCCAATGGGGAGCAACGGTGTTGGGGGGGTAGCCCCAGTCACACATATTATTATTATTTTTTAAAAAAGAAAACAATGTCATCGTACAAACAAATACCTACAATGCTCAAAATATATTCACAGTATTTTCTGAAACTCATATATATAACAAATAATAAAAATGCTTCATCTAGGTATATTAATAAGATTTTCCCAGTAGAAAATAAATTATTTACACAGAAGTTTTCTACAGAAATTGTAAAGAAAATTTCCACAGGGGTTTTCAAATTTCACAATTTTGACAGAGGTTTCCATTGCAACCTACAGAGGTTTTCTTTTTTTTTCCTTTTGTAGTCTTCCTACTGTTTAACAATAATTTTAATTCATGAGGCTCTTTGATTTTACTGTAAAACTTCTATAGAGGCAACAATATAATCACAAAAAAACTTCAACAGTCAAGAACACAATTTTTCTACACAGGAACTTTTAATAATTTTTTTTTACAGAGGGTTACAACTAATTCAAGGAAATTTCCTCTTACATAGACAATATCAGGCAATCTTTTCAAAACAATTAAACAATTAAACAAATAGTAAAAAAACCTATTTTTCCTGAAGCTTGAAGGAATGAGGGTTGGAGAAAAGCTTTGCCTCTGGAATTTCAACTTCTATTCACCTCCAGCCAGAAGCAAAATATGAACCTCAAAAATTATATATATTGAAATCCTTCTCCAATTTTAACTAGAAAACCCCCAGAACCCTAAAAACATTATATAGCCAATTTCTTTTCGTGAAGAAACTTCCTGCCATTCACAACATGCCAATATTCTCTCCAAGAATATTTTAAAACAAGAATTTTATTAAATTCCCACTCACTCCCATAAATACTCTAATTATAATTTAACTAATTAATTTTTAATTATTTTCCTTTTAATAATAATTAAGCATTATAAGCTATTAATTAATTTAAACATTCAAAAATCAATATCACTACCTTAAGCAAATATAAAATTCTAATTCACATTATAACATCTATTATTTTTATTTAAACTATCCACTCAATCAAGAAAATTTAATTAATTAACTTAACTATAATTATCTACAAATAACTATATCAATTAAATAACATTAATTAATCACACATAAAATAAAGATTAATTAAATAACAAACATTTACACACTAAAATAAATAATCAACACTATCCCAAACATAAAAAAAGACAAGGTTGCGACAAAGACACCATTGGACTCACAACAAAGTGACGAACTTGGGACGGGGACACTTCCTTATCATCTCCCTTTTCAACATCATACCCATTGGGTTTATGGGACACGCTCAAACCTGACAAGCAGGTGGAGTCGGTGTCCAGTACTTGCATCCTGCATAGAAACAAACATCAAGTAGCTTGTAAATCTTCATTGCAGACACACCCTGAAAGGTAGTTGCAGGGTAGCATGGCACTTGCAAGAAAGTGATGCCACTCCATCCTTTCACCAAAACTCACTAGCAAACACATCAGAAACCATAGCAACATAGAATGACAACATCACCACATATATTATTAAAGAAAACCATAACATAACCAAATAACATAATCACCACGTAATGTATCATCAAGCATCATAAGTAATGTCAAGTGCAGCAAACCAACCAAACTATAAATCCTCACACAAACAGCACCGGTGAACTGATCACCATCACAAACCAAGTAGAAAATCAACACAAAAGAGTATCAACAACACGAGGGGTATTACATCGCGTCCATCTATCATTTATGTGTGATTCTTAAATGTTATTCCAATACCTCTTACAACTATTACATAGATTGCTTGCCTTGTACCAATATGTTTCACTGTACAACAATGCCAAGATGCATTAACCCGCACGTGAGAAAACACTTACCATTCTGCTTCTGTGCACTAAGACAACCAGCTCCACCACTACCAACCCTCCTTTCCAATTTCTCTTTTTTTCTATAATATTTAGTAGTGAATAAGTGTTATTCCAATACCTCTTATACAATTAGTCTATTTGTCTTCAATATATATATGCGTATATGTATTTGTCTATGTTTCGAAGCATTGATTTTCACATACAGTTCACATTGTATGTATATATATATGTATTTATATATTTATATATTTATATACATACACATATATATATATATATATATATATATATATATGTAATATATAGATATATATTTAATTTATAGATATATGTATATATGTATATATATATCTATTTATGTTTTTCTAATACTTCTTTTACAATTGACCTATTTGTCTAAGAGAAAAAATTGAATGAAATTGTAAAGATATCATATATTCTTGTAGATGACAAAAGTACCCATATTTCTAGAGAAAATATTTCTATTTAATGTGGGTTTTCGAACATCTATCATTTTTTCGTGATTCTTAAGTGTTTTTCTAATAGCTCTTTTCCAATTTCCCTTTTTGTCTTATATCAATATGTTTCATGATATTCTTTTTTTTCTCAATTGTTTGAAGTTCTCCATAACAAACTATTCTTCATGATATTCTTTTGTTTAGTTCCCCATAGCAAACTTTTCATTATCGTAGTTTGCTTAAGAATCATGGATAAATGACAAATGATCAAAAACCCACATTAAACATATTGATACAAGACAAGCAATCTATGTAAGAGTTGGCTTGTCAATTGAAAATTTGAGCTACATTCTTTGGCAATAAACTCACATTAAATAGAACTCATAAAGTCAATGGGTAGCAATAACCTATGCAAAATGGCTATAATGTCACAGAGTTAATTGAAAATTTGAGCTACATTACTTGGCACTAAATATTATAGACAAATAGAGAAGACTTCCCCAGGGTTTTTTATGACGACATGGAGCTTACCTCTTGAACAAAGAATGTTCCTAAATGTCCCTCAATGGTTAATAAGGATTGCAAAAAATTATGAATTTAGAATTAACAAGTCAACTGTTACATAGATTTCTTGTCTTATATCAATATGTGTCATGATATTCTTTTTCCCTCATCTATTTGAAGCTCCTTGTAACAAATTATTCTATTATTCTTGTAAGAAGGATTGTTTTCAATTTTTTAAAATTTGAAATTGTTGTCGTGGTTATTTTGTTTGGATGGAACATGTTATATTTCTTGTATCAATATGTTTCATGATATTCTTTTTTTCTCATCTATTTGAAGTTCATGATAACAAACTATTCTTCATGACACTATTTTTTTTAGTTCCCCATAACAAACTGTTCATTATCATAGTTTGCCTCTTCTATACTCCATATTGTAAAGCTCTATTTAATGTGGTTTTTTATCTATAATATTTAGTAGCAAATAAGTTTTATTCTAATACCTCTTATACAATTCTCTATTTGTCTTCAATATTTACCACCAAAGGATGTAGCTTGAATCTTGTATCAATATGTTTCAAATTTTGTTACCTTTGCATAAGTTTAAAGAGATGGGCAAGGTTTTCTTTACATAAAAACATTTAAGATCACATCATATAATTGTTTCCATAACCTAAAGAAAATAGGTATCATCATAAAGAAGCAAGTTTAAATAGTTTATTTGGTAAGCTAAAAAGATAGTTGTATAAGCATGGAGAAATGCAATCGGAAGAATACAATATGTTGTGTATTTGTAGCAGTCAATGTATGATGGTGCAAGGAAAAACTACAAAACCAATGCTCGTTCTCCTCCCTGCCATATTGGCATCATGAAGCCTCATGGGCTCTAGCCAAACCCTTGAGCAAGAAAAGTATGGAAGACCCATCAAAAATTTAATGGAGCCATATCTTATATCACACAATGGTAAAGTAGGGGAAATTTCGCTATTTCCATATATGATTTCTTATATTGTAGATTTTTTTTTCATGTAACAACTTTAAAAGGATGGGTATGTTGATAAAGAGCTACCTATAGATAATTTTTCCCATAAGATGAAAAGATAATTGTAGAGACATGAAAAAACATAATTTGTACAATAGACTATGTTTATTGTAGTCTAGTGCATGTAAGAATTTGTGCATGCATGTGTATCATATATTGCACAATGACGAAGTTGCAAAAAAGAATTGTGTTCACATAGATGATTTCCTTTTTTGTAGTGCTTTTTTTGCTGCAATAACTGTAAGAAAAAGAGAATGCTAATAAAGAATTGAGAAAGATGGAACTTGTCTATAATGTTGATAAATGTAGGGAAAGAAGAATATATGGTAGATGTTTTCTGAAAATAGAACCAATTTCGTGGATGGAATACCTAGATATCGTTAAAAGGAAGACATCAAATAAATATCAAAGGTTTTGCTTCAAAGCATAAAATTCACACAAATAACTTTATAAATATACCTAATTTTGATATTTACTAGAGCCTATCTAGCCATGTAGGAAGAAAAGAGTTGAATGTATAACTTAGTAAAATATAATTTTATAAAACAAACCTTTTTTATGCTTACAGCTATGGTCATCTTTTAGGTAGAAATTGTCCCATAGATGGGCTTCATATTTCCTTGTCCATATATGCTTGCATTGAGTCCAACATGATATTATTGCAAAGCAACATTTTATTTCAATCTATCAAAATATATGTCGTTGGTTAGATGTGTATGGAAAGACAAAAAGACATTGCAAAATAACTTACAACAACAAGAGACCAAACACTGTAGGTTGTGGAGCACAACACTTGTAGAACCCTCCAATCTTCTATCTAATATAGGTGCATGGCAACATTTTTCAATAGTCTACTATCAAAGAAACACCACAGTGGCTCGTTTCACAATGCAACCAAAACAATATACATCCTCACACTGCAAAATTGAATATTGCATTCACTTCCCCTCGCCCTACCATACAACAATGTTAGGATGGCCAGGAAACGCACCACAAATTGCATGGAGTCTTATCATATATTAGAAAAAAATACAATATATACAAGACTATATATTTCTAAACGTAATATACAGGAAGAGCGAAAAAATGAAATTCTCAAAAGAGAATTCTATAGGTCAACATTTTCCAGCTAATTGAATCAAATAAAACCAATTGAAAAGTAGGAAAGAACACATAAGAATATGTGCAAGCAAATTTTCAAGAAAAATCAGAAAACTTAGGGTATATAGGCATAGAAAATGGAAAATAGAACATAGTTGTAGAATTTTAAACTTATTAGTCAAATGCAACAATTTTTTTTTGAGAATGTTTCTAGAATACATATGTATATATAGTTTAATATATTGGAATGTCCAAAACATGTTACTGACTTATAGAACTTTTGGTACATATACATATAAATATGCATATACATAAACATATACATATACATATAGATATACATACACTTTTTTTCCCTTTTTTATTGTTTGTAGTTATCTCTGTGCATCTTTGGAATTATACCCATTACCATAGGAGCAATTGCAGTTAAATCTTCTTTGCCTCACCTAAAACTATGGTTAGGGTTAGTAATTTTTTCCCCTTCATTTATTGTTTATACATATACATATACGTATGAATATACATATATGACAATGTGAAACTAAAAATAATTAATAGCATTTATAATTGGTTCACCAAATCTATTTATTGATATGAGAAAATTATATATTTGGGAGTGATGAACATATTTTTTGGAGTACCCATGCTGAAGTAAACATATACACAACATGTAATGGACATAATCATCATGTGAAAAATCCGATGCATGCACATTGAAATACTCTTGCCCTATAGAGTATGCAGTCAGAAGTGCTATAAAATCCATAGTGAACAACATGACTTGTAATTATTCATCACAAACACTACAACTTTTATAGAATCTCCCTGCATTCTCTGTAGGGAAAAATAGCTCCTCTATTTCTTCATTCTTGCAATGTCAAGTGCATTAATATGTGTTTTGCAAATATTTAACCAATAAACTGCATATCCCAAGATTACAATTATCGAGATTTCTATTTGCAAAAACAACATGCTCATTAGGAAAAAATAGTTCCATGTTTATGAATTACATGGCATGTCATTAACTATGTTGATCTATCTATCTGGAAAGCTATATTTTTGGGATACACATACATATACATATACATACACATACATATACATATACATATACATATACATATACATATACATATACATATACATACACATACACATACACATACACTTTTCTCCCTTCATTTATTGTTTGTAGTTATCTCTATGCATCTTTGGAATTATACCCATTCCCATAGGAGCAATTCCAGTTAAATCTTCTTTCTTTCGTAAAAAAAAATTCAATAACAATTTCATTTTCAATGTTTTCATTTTCAATTTCAATGTGATGTTCAATATTTTCAGATTGTATTTCATCTTCACTTGAATTAACATTTAATGGTTCACAAGAAGGTTCAATTTGAATATTTTGCATACCTTGTCTTCTTTTCCTATGACTTTCTCTATCTTTTTCTCTATATGCTTCAATTTTACAGAATCTTTCAAAATCTAAATTTTGACCGAGGTAGACAAAAAGCATGATAAATTCATGATAGAAGGAATGTAGGGACCATGCACTTTTTTAGGAAAGATTTTGTATTTTATACTCTTCAACAAAAAAAAAAAATTATATGTGCACATGTATATCTCTTTAGCTGCACTATTGTTTTTTAAGTTGGTGTTTGCAAGATGCTCTATTTTATAGCCTTCAATGAAAAGAGGGCACATTGTTACCATTTTGAGTGCACCAAAATCACCCTTTCCATCATGTGTACACATATAGCAGACTCTAAATGCTATAAATATTGATCATTGAAGGTCAATGAGCACTAGAAGGATATTGTGGATAAAGAGAAAAGAGAGCATGACAAGAGGCATGAGCTTGATGCACAGAGGCTTCATGAAAAATTTCACACTCTTGACCCCTTCCTCCTTAATCACATCAATTGTTTCATGAAGCCTCTATGGATCAAGCTGATTCCTCTTGTCATGAATGGTAAGTGTTTTCTCACGTAAGGGTTAATGGATCCTGGCATTGTTGTACAATGGCACAGGAGGAAGTAAATGCAATATTCAATGTTGCAGTGTGACAAAGTATAAAAGCATACACGAGAAAAGGGTTGAAAATAACATTGGATAGCATTAATTTTCACATACAGTTCACATTTCATACAATTCCCTTTAAATGGATTTTAACTTAAATTTATCAAAACCATATGAAGCAATAAGCTGTACAAAATGTGTACAGCACCAAAGATGCACAGAGATAAGGAACAATAACTAGAGGCCGAAAAATATAGACATACCAAAAAAAATTGAAACCAGTTCAAAGGTACATGCCAATGTTATGTTTGTAGTTTATACCAATCTACAAAATTTTAGAATTTTGAAAGTTAAAATCAATTCTTGTCACAAGGAAAATAGAATAAGAAACTCCTAAAGTGTCATGCGAAGAAAAACAACCATATGAAGCAATAAGTTGTACAAAATGCGTATAGCACCAAAGATGCACATAGATAATAAGGAACAATAAGTAGAGGCCGAAAAACATAGACATACCAAAAAAAATTGAAACCAATTCAAAGGTACATGTCAATGGTATGTTTGTATTTTATACCAATCTACAAAATTTTAGAATTTTGAAAGTTAAAAATAATTCTTGTCACAAGGAAAATAGAATAAGAAACTCCTAAAGTGTCATGCCAAGCAAAACAACCATACAAAGCAATAATCTGTAAAAAAAAGGCGTATAGCACCAAAGATGCACAGAGATAACAAGGAACAATAAGTAGAGGCCAAAAAATAGACATACCGAAAAAAAATTGAAAGCAGTTCAAAGGTACATGTCAATATTATGTTTGTAGTTTATACTAGAATCTACAAAATTTTAGAATTTTGAAAGTTAAAAAAAATTCTTGTCACAAGGACAATAGAATAAGAAGCTCCTAAAGTGTCATGCTAAGCAAAAAATACATGAGGGCACAATCCTTAATTAAATGCACAAAAACATTGATACAAGACAGTATCATGAAACATATTCATACAAGACAAGCAATATATGTAACAATTGGCTTGTCAATTCAAAATTCAAGCTACATTATTTGGCATTAAATATTATAGGGAAATAGGGAAACTATAAAAGAGCTATTAGAAAGACAGTTAATAATTACAGGAAAATGACAATTTCAAAATTTTGAAAATTAAAAACAATTCTTGTCACAAGGACAATAAAATAAGAGACTCCTAAAGTGTCATGCCAAGCAAAAAAATACATGAGGGAACAATCCTTAATTAAATGCACAAAAACATTGATACAAGAAAATATCATGAAACATATTGATACAAGACAAGCAATCTATGTAACAGTTGGCTTGTTAATTCAAAATTCAAGCTACATTATTTGGCACTAAATATTATAGGAAAATAGGGAAACTGTAAAAGAGCTATTAGAAATATAGTTAATAATCATAGTAAAATGGCAGACGATCGTAAACCCACATTAAATAGAACTTACAAACATGGAGAATAAAAGAGGTGAACTACAATAATGAACAATTTGTTATGGGGAAGTGGGTAAAACAATATCATGAAACATATTGATATAAGATAAGTGATCTATGTAATAGTTGGCTTGTCAATTCAAAATTGGAGCTACATTATCGGGTACTAAATATTACAGGGAAATAGAGAAATTGTAAAAGAGTTGTTACAAAAACACTTAAGAATGACAAGTAAATGACAGATGATTGAAAACCCACATTAAATAGAACTTTAACGCAGGTAGAAAAACATACACAAATAGGGAAAATTGAAAGCATCCCAAAGGTACAGATCAACGTCATGTTTGTAGTTTATAGTGTTACCGAATGGAATGACTCTTGATAGATATATTAAACAATGAATCTTGACCCTAATTCAACATGAATTGAAATCCACTAACAACTCTAAAAAGTCCACAATTGCATTTGTGAATTTTCTCTAAATTTTGTCGAGGTACAATTCCCTCACTAGATTTTCAATGAATTAATCTAACTTAAAGAAAATGGGTGTGCTTTTAACTATAAAGCAAAAAAGGTGACTAATGCTAGCTCATAAATATGAAACTAACGTAAAAGCAGAGGTAACAACCATTTTTAATCAACACAAAGATTGAAAAATCATGACTATCAAATCTGGCTAATGAAAGTAAACCAGATTGCAATAAATGAATGACATATAGCTCATCTTTCAAAGGAGATATAGCTATATCATACACATAATACCAACATCAACATACCAAGCATCATTTAATTCATAACACACCAATTACAAATTATTACATTCTACAATAAATTTTATTCCTTATTGATAACACCCCCAGGTATATCTGAAAAAAAGAAGATAAAAGTCCCCCTCATCCTTTTTAACTTCAAATTTATAATATGGCTAAAGCCATTGGATGGTGTTGAAGTCATTACTAAAGTAGAAACTTCTTCTATTCCAAACGCTTCTCGGGGATTTGGTCAGAATAATCAAATTTTACAGAGGAATGGGTATCGACAAATAAAATTGATCATAACCCTGCCAACATGTTGCAGGTGCACCAAGTCCTAAAAATTAAGTTAGAAGGTTCATAGTTTGAGTTTGATGAAATTGGGTCATTTTAGTGTAATAAGGCCATTTCATGGCCATTTTGGTGTTTTAGGAGTTATGTTTGAGTCATTTGTGTGTTAAGAGGGTCTATAGTGCAATAAAGAGTCAAAAGTGAAAAGTTGTCAAATTTGTAAGTTGCAAAATTGTAACAAATTTTTAAGGCAACAATTATTTTTTTGAAAAGTTGTTGTTTTGGAAGGTTGAGGTCAGTTGAGGGATGGTAGTTGGTGTCTTTCACATTTAAAAATACCTCATATGTTCAAGTTTTAGGTTGGAGAAACTAAGTTTGAAAGAAATTCAATAAAATCATATTGTTTCCATGCCATTTTTTGTGTTTTTCCAGAATTCTTGAAGTTTCCTGGTACTGTACGATTTTGTACAGTGTGGTTGTGTTTTATTTTTGATGGAAACTAGTGGGAAGTAGAGTTAGCTACATATTGGAATTGGTTTGAAGCAATTTCATTTGGTATTGTGCATTTAGAAGCAAAACATTGTTGGTTGGTCTGAATACCCCGTTCAAGGGTTTTGAGTGCAATTAAAATGGTGTTTTAAGCCTTCCACCATTTGTATGCATCTATAACTTGGTGGATAGGATTAATTATGGTTAATAAACATGTTTTCATTGTTTCATGTGCAGGGGATGTCTGGATTATGACTTTTGGTGATGCTCTAGATAGCATTTTGGGTGTTTTTTGCATGAAAAATGAGGTTAGAGTGGGTAAAAGCAGGAAATATCTAAGGGTAGTCACTTCTTATGTTCTTTTGATTTTTTGAAGGGTTTATTAATTGTGTTGGAATCTCTAGATTGGCCTGGTGAAGTTTGAAAGTAGGTTTTTCAATAAACCCTTGCCTAATTTGAGCAATTTGAGGGTTTTGTGGAATAGGATCTTAGAGGGAAAGTTCCTAAAGATAAATGGGAAAATTTTAAGTTTTGTCATTTTTTTAGTGCTTCCCCATCAATTTTTAGGGTCCGTGAAATGTTTCAAGGAGGGTTTCTTTGGAAATTAGGCCTATTTGGCTAGGTTGAGCAGCGTAGTTTGCATGATTTGTGGAAGTTGTTCCAAAGGAGTCATATGTGGGGTTGATGTATGTTGTAGATGACTTTAATGGGTGTCTAGAATGATGATTAGTTATAGGTGTTATTAAAGAAATCTTAGAGTTAAGTGGGGAAAACTGGGTCTGCTAACCTATAAAGGTGTCTAGGTGAGAAAGTGGAAAATAAGCCAAGATAGGATTTGTGAATAGAAAGGTGATTTAGAATCCTTTGAATTGAGAAAGTGAGGGGTTTTCCAACCTAGGTTGCTATCAGTTGGTATCAGAGCAAAGGGAGTAGGTTCCTTGAGGAAGAAGGTAAAAGTTTGTGTGTAAGGAAAAGGTGTAATTGGAGGAATTCAAAATGCCTCCTAAGGGAAGCACTGTTGCATGGAAGATCAATAACTAGGCTAGAGAATTAGAAGCCTTGAAGAAGGAGGTTGTTGTATTCAGGTCTAAAACTAGAGTTGACATGGATGAGAGTGATTCTGAAGAAGAAGAAACTTCTAGTGAAGAAGAAGAGTTGGATCTAGAGGATGTGAGGATGATGAAACTTTTGAAGGCTGTGAAAGGTGATGGACATGGAAAGATGGACTTGCCTATGTATGGAGAAAAAATAGATGGTGAAGAGCTCTTGGATTGGATAGGAGCCATGGAGAATTATTTTGAAAGTGTTAAGATAGGTGAAGAACACAAAGTGAAGAGGGAAAAAGCCAAGTTAAAAGGACATGCTTTGCTATGGTGGAATTTTGTGCAAGATGAAAGGAATAAAAAGGGGAAGACAGGTCACTTCTTGGAAGAGAATGAAGGAAAAAATCAAAGGAAAGTTCCTTCCTAATTATTATAATGTTCAATATCTTAAAAAACCTCAAAATCTTAGGCAAAAAGACTTAGATGTACAATCATACACTGAGGAATTCTATAGGTTAAGTATAAGAAAAAAACATGAGAAAGATGAGGAAGAAAGAGTGGCAAGATATCTTAATGGTCTAAGGCATAATATCCAAGATGAAATCAGTTTGATGACACCAAAATGGTAGAATTTTTTTTTCAAATGGCTATGAGGGCTGAGGAGAAAGTGAAGAGGAGCTAAGAGAAGGTAATAAGAGGAAGAGGCAGTACTTCTAGGGGAAAAGGTACTTTTTCTACACCAAAACAGTCCAAGGAAGATCAATAAGATGTTGGTAAAGGAAAATAACAAGTGGTTGAATCTATAGGTTGATGAAGAGGTGGAAGAAATAACTATAGGGGCAGAGATCCTAATGTGTTTGCAGGAAGGTGTTATAAGTGTGGAGAGTTTGGTCATCCATTCTTCAAGTGTCCTGATAATTTTGGTATTGCTTCTAGTGGAAGTGAGAGAAAAGGTGAAAAGAGAGTTCAAATTGTGCAAGAAGATGAAGAGGAAAGTTTCAATTCATTAAGCCTTGTCGCTACACCTGAAGTTGGTGAAGCTTTGATGCTTCAAAGACAAATTTTGAAGGCCTCCAAGGAGAAAGAACCATTGCAAAGGAGAAGTCTCTTTAAGAAAACCTACAAGAGAAAAGGTAAAGTATGCAAGTTAGTAATTGATTCAGGCTCCACTGATAATATTGTATCAAAGGAAATGGTAGATAAGTTGAGTTTGATAAAATTTCCTCATGAAATACCCTATAAGGTTTCATGGTTAAATGATGATCAGTCACTCCTAGTGAATGAGTAGGCCTTAGTTGAATTTCATATTGGAGGTATAGACATCCAAATTTGGACACTTAATTTATCCAAATTTACCACTTTTCATCTAAACATCCTCTTATCCAAGTTAATTAAGTAATATTACTATTATTTAATTAATATCCTTAATTCTGCCAAATCCCTAAGGTATTTAATTAATAATTAAATACCTTACTCTCCTTAATCCTCTTTTCATCAAATGAATTAAATAAATATTACATTTATTTAATTTCTCACATGTCTTTTTCATCTAATCCTAATCCATCTCTTAATCTCTTCATTAAGGATGTGCACATGCCTAATCCTTGATTAGGATGTGTCACATCCTCCAACTTTTGCAAGTTGGCTTCTAATCCTCATTAACCCCTAATTATCCTCTAATTATTGATTAGTCAAACCTAATTAGTACCTTGGTCAACTCTCCCCATCCCCCAAGGAATTTTTAATTCTTTTTTATTCACCCTAGGCTCCTCTCTTCCCCATGTGAATTTTTAATTCACTTTTATTCCTTCAAAATCCTTTTCCCATGTGCATCTTCTAGAACCTTTGACTTGTCACATCAAGTCACACAGACAAACTCCACCTTTTGGAGACCCTTTTATCCACTAGATTCTCTCTACATATGGAATTTTTAATTCACATTTATTCCCTCTCCAAGGAATCTCTCTCATCTCCCAATGTACTTCCATGTCCTCCTCCAGACATCATGTACTCTCTCCTTCCACATCACCTACACATCATCCTACCTTTTATCCACTTCTATATTCCACATGTCAAATGTGAGGGCTTGAGTTCTCAACCACCTTAGCCTTCATCTTGACCTTGTTGGTTAAATCTCAATGATTGAATTCTCTAGAGAATTCAAATTCTCCTATAAATACCCCCTTCTCTAAGGAAAAAAAAAACACTTAGCCATTTTTGCAACTAAATGCTGCCATTTTATGCACTCATCTAGTCTTCAATTTCACCCATTTTCATTTGCATCCAAGCATATAGTTAAGCTTTGCATTTATCCATATCAAGAGCCATCAAAGAGCATACAAATCAATCCAAATCAAGGGGCAACCAAGGATTTCAGCTGCGAAAAGGGAGGTATTATCAATTTGTCTTCATTTAATACTTTCCTCTTTGCATTTACAAATTCCTTAGGCTTATCTTGAGGTGTTTCCTTATGTTTTCCATTGCATTTTAATTACTTAGAAAGGGTTAGA
>VDFB02294762.1:0-62741 GCA_007258455.2 Sequoia sempervirens | reverse complement strand
CAATCATATATGTAATGCATTAAGGGAGTTCTACTGTGTGCAGAAGGCACTTCCCTTAACCATTAACCCTACATTTTCTCATTGATAGGTTTTTGCAATGTGGTCTTCTTGTGCTTATCGTTCTTGCATAGTGATCTTTGAGTTATCTTTGCATATTCATTGGTGTTGGAAAATCGTTTTGGAGGGCATGTTTGCAATTCGATGGTTTTTGTTAGGTGAAGATTAACAGTTCAACCCATGAACCAGAACTACATTTTCTATAATTAGTATTCGACAAAGTAATACATTGGTATGAAAATTCAATTCAAATGCTTATGCTTGGAGATAGCTGGAATTTCTTTATGGTTGGAAATTAACTTCTCTCTACTTGGTTTTCCATTGTACTCGCTCATTGTTAAATCTTCTGTGTGTAACACATGTTATTTTTCATCGTATTGACATTTGCATTTTATGTTGTATTGGATTATAGTTGCATTTGTGTCTGTGTTCTCTTCTTTACCTTGGATTTTCATTGATGACTACTAGGAATGCATTTGGGTTGATCTAGTTTTAATTCTTTCGTTGCAGTCCATAATTAGTAATGGTTATTCTCATTTTATGTGAAATTATCCCTTCCTGTGTTTGAGGTGTGTTTTTCATAGCTTCTTGATTGTTTTCACTTTTTTTCCTTTGAGGGAGTTTGTTTCCTTGTCAGGACAGTGTTGCTTGTACGGTAGTTATCCTCCTCAGTATTGCGTTCTCTCCCTTTTGTTGTAATGTGTGAGCAAAGACGCACACTATGTTGAATTATTGCATCAAGTAATATTTTGAATTTGATATGCTAGTTTATATATATACATAAACGTGTGTTGTCTTTGTATGAATTGGTATAATGCGTTATAAATTGTAATTTTCTAATAGTATAAATTTGCATATTAGGTGTTGTAGTAATAGTAATTGCCGATTAAGACTTATGCTAAAATAAATGACTTAGATTGTCTCCGTTAATCAACTTATGAGGTATTCCTTCATGATTTTTTTTGGGAAGTGTAGCTTTATAATTTGATTGTACATAATTTCCATTTAGTGATAAACTCTCTTTTATAGTCATAGATTCTAGTTGTGTGGTTGTCGGTGAATGATTATCTTTATTTCATAACGGGTAGTGAGAGCAAGGGAAATCAATTATAATATGCTTTTGATGTGTAGATATATATACTTTATACTAATAATAATACTATGGTATAGGTTGTAGTTTATTAATAAATAGAATGATTTATTTGGTAATGGGAAAAGGTAGGAAAGAATTAAATTAAAAATTTTTTCTTACCCTAATAATTAATCGGTTAGGTAAATGAGTTAATTGGATTGTCCCTTGTTACTAACAATATCATAATGGTATCACGGTAAAAGCATTCCCAATTACGTAAGTATCATGGTTGAGAACCGCGTGGGATATAGTGACTTGTTCTGTAGAGGTCTTGAGTAGCCTAAAAGACAAGTGTTGAGATTTCAGTGACATGGGAGGATGCATCCCGAATTAGAGAGGCTTACCCATATTTATTTAGTGGCTTCCAGGAGTAAGCCATGTTCAAAGGGGGGAGGATGTAATACCCCTCGTGTTGTTGATACTCTTTTGTGTTGATTTTGTACTTGGTTTGTGATGGTGATCAGTTCGTCGGTTTTGTTTGTGTGTGGATTTATAGTTTGGTTGGTTTGCAGCACTTGACATTACTTATGATGCTTGATGATACATTATGTGGTGATTATGTTATTTGGTTATGTTATGGTTTTCTTTAATAATATATGTGGTGATGTTGGGATTCTATGTTGCTATGGTTTTTGATGTGTTTGCTAGTGAGTCTTGGTGAAAGGACGGAGTGGCATCACTTGCTCGCAAGTGCCCTGCTACCCTGCGACTACCTTTCACGGTGTGTTTGTAATGGAGATTTACATGCTACTTCACATTTTTTTCTATGCAGGATGCAAGTACTAGACACTGACTCCACCTGCTTGTCAAGTTTGAGCATGTCCCATAAACCCAATGGGTATAATGTTGAAAAAGGAGATGATAAGGAAGTGTCCCCGTCCCAAGTTCGTCACTTTGTTGTGAGTCCAATGGTGTCTTTGTCACAACCTTGTCTTTGTTTATGTTTGGGTTAGTGTTGATTATTTATTTTAGTGTGTAAATGTTTCTTATTTAATTAATCTTTATTTATGTGTGATTAATTAATGTTATTTAATTGATATAGTTATTTGTAGAGAATTATAGTTAAGTTAATTAATTAAATTTTATTGATTGAGTAGATAGTTTAAATAAAAATAATAGATGTTATAATGAGAATTGGAATTTTATATTTGCTTAAGGTAGTGGTATTGATTTTTGAATGTTTAAATTAATTAAATAGCTTATAATGCTTAATTATTATTAAAAGGAAAATAATTAAAAATTAATTAGTTAAATTATAATTAGAGTATTTACAAGAGTAAGTGGGAATTTAATAAAATTCTTGTTTTAAAATATTCTTGAAGAGAATATTGGCATGTTGTGAATGGTAGGAAGTTTCTTCACATAAATAAATTGGTTGTAGAATGTTTTTGGGGTTTTGGGGGTTTTCTTGTTAAAATTGGAGAAGGATTTCAGTATATATTTTTTTTGGGGTTCATATTTTGCTTATGGCTAGAGCTGAATAGAAGTTGAAATTTCGGAGGTGAAGCTTTGCTCCAACCCTCGTTCCTTCAAGCTTCAGGAAAAACAGGTTCTTTTACTATTTGTTTAATTGTTTTCTTGTTTTGAAAAGATTGTTTGATATTGTTTGTGTAAGAGGAAATTGTCATGAATTAGTTGTAACCCTCTGTAAAAAAAAAAATTTAAAAGTTCCTCTGTAGAAAAACTGTTTTCTCGGCTGTTGAAGTTTTGTCATGATTATATTGTTGCCTCTGTAGAAATTTTACAGTAAAATTAGAGAGCCTCATGAAATAAAATTATTGTTAAACAGTAGGAAGACTACAAAAGGAAAAAAGAAGAAAACCTTTGTAGGTTGCAATGGAAACATCTGTCAAAATTGTGAAATTTGAAAACCCCTCTCGAAATTTTCTTTACAATTTATGTAGAAAACTTATGTGTAAATAATTTATTTTCTATTGGGAAAATCTTATTAATATACCCAGATGAAGCATTTCTATTATTTGTTATATATATGAAATACATATATATATATATGAGTTTCAGAAATTACTGTGAATATATTTTGAGCGTTGTAGGTATTTGTTTGTACAGCGACATTATTTTCTTTTAAAAATAATAATAATAATATGTGTGACTGGGGATACCCCCCCAACACTGTTGCTCCCCAGAGGGGAGGCGTTGTTGTGGAGGCAATGCCCAGTGCTGCTCTTCAAAGCAGCAACCCCCCATGGGGATCGGCTATGGGAAGTGTAATGCCCCGTCTTAATAACCTAAGAACGTTGCAATTGATATAAAGGTGTAGTAAATTTTTTTTTTAAAAAATATTAATATTAAGTTAATTAATTGCATACATCCTTAGGTTATGCGACGTTACACTACTTTGAGTTTTCCATAAGCGACTTAAGTATTTCGCATTGCACATATTAAAATATAACATAAAATAAACATTGCATAATAATAAATTTCCATTCAAGATATAATAAAGTACAAACACTTTTTTTCATACATTGCATTGATATGATATTACATTACTCATCCATCTGATGAGGTAGTTCAAATAATAGTTACAATTTTACAAATGATCACCTCTTATACATTTGAGGGATGTTTTCAAATACAAGTTTATAATATACAATGATGAAAGTATAGAAAAAATCCATGTGCGAGCTCTCCATCCATGAAGCTCTCAATGCTACAATCATTCTGGGGACCCAACGGAGTAAGGTGCACATTCCACCCAACCATGCGGTACCCGTAGGTCCACCCCCTGTGCTAGGAGATAGTAATAAGGTTACCTAGACTTAATCTACTAACCCTAGACACTAGTACAAACAATCTATTGGTTACATTGCTTCCAGATTTTTGACAATTGAATTACTATAAATACAAGGTTCACTGTTATTCTAGGTGGAGTGTCATCACAACGATGCAATGGTTACCCTGGTGTTTCTTCCTAGGTTTCGGCCTCCAATCCTTGGGTTACCCTAGTAACCTCTTACGAAACCCGGCCCCTATAGCATACTGTTGCGGAATCGAATGTCTCTTTAGGAAATGAGACACCGATTTTCCATTCCAGGCCTTCTCAACTTATACTCATGACTGTAGTAGCTCAAGAGTCATAAGAGAGGCATGTATATCTTGTTAAAAGTTTTAAATCTAACTACTATGTCATTTAATTATCACTGACTTAGTTAACTATTTGCAAGTTACCCTGACACCACTTTGTGTGTCGGCCCTTACAAATAGCCACTCCCCTAAACATAACAAGGGTATTCTAGATTCACTAACTAGGGTAGACAAGTGCACAATACAACAAATAATACCAGATTCACCACAAAATACTTTACAATTCATTCAGCAAATCGAGTGCACTACCCTAAACTTGTATAATCGCATGAATTCAAAAATCAATTTCACCCCCCCTTCAAAACTGGTATTGGAAGACTTAAAAACCATGTAAAAATAAATTCTCTTTTCCCCTTAAACAATTTAATCTGGAAGACTTAAACTACAACAACACTCCCAAATTAACCAATAAATTATAAAGCAACTTGAAAAGTTTCACATCTACAATTTGGATTTACTAAATCCATTCAAACATGCTCTAGATGTTTAATGTTTAACCAACTAATACAAGATTTTTTTTTTTTTTAATAAAAAGAAATTAAATCTACAAATATCCCGATTTCACAATCATATTCAATAATGAAAATTTATATTTATTCGACAAAATACATTTCATTATAACTATCTATTCTTAATTTTCACATTCTATTTTCATTATCTCTTTCTTTTAATTAAGTAATGAATAAATAAATAAATAAAAACTTTATAATCAAATAATTACACATGTAATATAAATATAAAATGATATTAAATATCATTAAAATATATTCATATTTCCTTCACAAAAGAAACTATATATATAATAATATTTATACATTATATTTATATTTAAAGCAATTTTTAATTTAATCGAAATTTACAAATATAAACACTTTGGGCAGGGCCTGGCTGCCCACACAGCCGAGCCCTCCATGGGAGGGCACGGCTGTGCCGGCAGCACCGGCGCTGCCCTCACAGCCAGCTCCCCCGTGGGGGTCGGCCGTGGGGGTAGCCCCCTGCGGCAGTCTCCAAAGAAAACTTGGATCTAATGCAATTTCAATATGAATTTTCATGCGATTTAATCTATTTCGAATTTTAGACTCTGTGTGATTTTCGATGGAAAACTTTGATCTAAAATTTCACAGAAATCTCTTCATTATATAAATATGTATATACATTCATATATATATATACATATATATATATATATATATATGAATATATATATTTAAAGTTTTTTTCTATAGTAAATCAAACACTATGCTTGTACAATTTTCTGGCATAGTTTTTTTTTATATCTACAGAATAATGGAGAAATTTTCTCTGTATAAAAAAAATAAGAATTTTCAATCAATTTTTCAAGCAGATTTGTAACAAGTTTTAAAATTCTTTTCTACAATTTTTTTTTTAAACAGAGGACCTCAAAGATTCTGGTTTTAAATTCTTTCTTTTGGCTTAACTACATTCTTGAAGAATCTTGCAAACAGATAACAAATTTTCAACAGAAAATTTTCTACAGACAATTGCCAAGAAGATAAAATTTACACAACAGATTTTCTTTACAAATAAATCAAGAAACCAATAACATAAGAAAAATACCTGTATAAAGAAAGCTGTCTGTAGGAGAAAACCCTTTTTGGCAGTAACGCACAAATACCCAAAAGCTTTTCCAATCAACACAAGAGATCCTCCAAAGGATCTTCCAATTCCAAAATCAACCAAAATAAAACAGAGAGATAACAACCTCTAAGAACTATTGAAATTTCCACAGTAAGGAAATTTTTTGCCAGTATACAGAAAATTTCCCCGTGAGAAAAAAATGGAAATAGCCTCTATAATTTCCCGTGATCCACAATAACCTCTCCGTAACAAATTTTCAACAACCCAAATTAATGCAACTTCCACACTTGTCGAGAAGTTGCAAATATCTTCTCCACAACTTCTCGGCAGTTTTTTTTGCCCTTTTAATTTTGCATGCAATTTCAATTTTTATTAATTTTAAATTTTGAAAATCAATTTTCCATTCACATGCATTTTATTTATTTTATTTTATTTTTTTATTTTTTTTTTATTTTTTATTTTTAATTTTTTTAATTCTCTAATTCTTTTAAATACAATATAATTTACACACTTAATAATTTAACTTAATTAATTAATTTATTTAATTAAAATAGTTTAATCTTTTTAAGACCAACTATTTAACCAAATAAGCTAACTAATGTATTAAATTATCAAGTAAGTAAATTTCAATCATATTTAAATATTAATTAAATAACAATAATTAAAGCACAATATTCCAACATTAAAAATTAACCAATATTTACCTTTTCAAAACAATTTGACCAACAGAAAATACAATACAACCTATGACTCCAAAGCGAAAGCGACCATTGCTAAGACTAAGGTTCAAAAGGGCCTTTAGACTGGGATAAACCCTAACTTCTATCTCCGTTCAACATTTCCGTGAGTCTTGACCATGGCTGCGGACCTGATTACATGAGAACGGTCGATATATAATGTACACACAAATCACACGCCAAATCGCGTGCATACGTATATATATATAAAGCATTAAGCGGGCACACCGTGCGGAGAAAATCGAATGTCGTGGGGCACTTTCATAAGCTGAGTGATGCAATTTGTTCCACACCAATACACTTCACAGAAAACTGACTCAATTAATGTTGTTAGTCCATCAAAACCATGTACATATCAATGAACAACAGAAAGTAAACATCTATGCTAAATCATATCATATCTGAAAACAATAATCACCAAACAAGTAACATCATATCACAGAATAATCCACCCCTAACGGCTCCAGCCAACGATCACAATATCAACAAACATCATAGATGCGGTGTGAAAAAAGTATCAAGCAGGAAAGCCTGGCATAAAAGCGAGGTACTACATCCTCCCCCACAGGATGGGGCTTGCTTGAGAAGCTAGAGCAGACAGAGGATAGGACTTCTCCTCATGTGGCATCTCCGGGCAGCGAGCCTCACTAACTAGGATCCCGACCCCGGACCCTCACTGATCTAGCGTCATAGGCCCACGAGGCTGGCGTCTGGTGCTGAATATTACGGGCTCCAAAGCCAGCGAGTCATGGCAGCATTGATAAGTGCATGAGAGATATCCTTCGGGTTAATTATGGTCTAATCTTACGTTACATGAAAAACATCTATGAATCTGAGATAAGCGGGTGGTAGGCGGTCGATTATGCTGCGGGACCAATTCTCTTCGATCACCGAATGGTCCTCGAATGGAGGTGCAAGCTTAGAGCCTTTTCCATCGCAGTTGGACTCTTTGTTGACGTTAAGCACTTTCCGAAGAAACGCTCTATCATCAACGTGACGTCGTCCCGATCCTATGCGCGCCGGCATATTTTCTTTGCCTATCACCGAGCTGCAATCAAATGATCTCTATCACGGTCAACTGTTTGCTCCATATCCTGCGAAGCATCTCGGCCCAAGTAATACCTACGTCCTCGAAGTCGATCCCAACTCAATGGGAGAGTTTGACAAGAGACGACCCGTATAATGCACGAAATGGTGGCATACCTATAGAACTTCGATATCCACGTTGTTGTAAAGCGAATTCTACCTAAATACAAGTAATCCTCCCAGCGTGATTGTTGGTCCATTTAAAACATCCCTAACCGCCATCCTCTAATATTTGGTTAACTCTTTGGTTTGATACGCTCCGGTTGAGGATGTCGCGGCTGACTAAAGTTCGGCGCCACGTTGTAGCAGAAGTCCATGAGAACAAAATACGGGATATACTCATATGATCCTCTGAGGAATTCCATGCAATCTAACGATGTCCTCCATGAATATCCTAGCTATGGATGAAGCATTGTATGATGATCGTACAGGTGAAAAGTGAGCTACTTTAGTCAAACGGTCAATAGTTACCATAATGGCATCATGTCGACGTGATGACGTAGGTAACCCTACAATAAAATCAATGGATATGATATCCCATTTCCATTCGGGAATGAGATGTGGCTGCAAAAATCCAACAGGATGATGATGCTCAGCTTTAACTCGCTGGCATTCAAGACATCTCGATACGTAGTCAGCAATATCACGTTTCATACCAGGCCAGAAATACAATTGCCGAAGATCAGCATGCATTTTCTTGACACCTGGATGAGCTGAATACGGAGCTCTATGAGCTTCAGTCATGATTAATGTACGAAGACTCTCTACATGAGGTACATAGATGCAACCTAAATGTCATAATATACCATCCAATTCTAAAACATAACCTGCAAATCGACCTTCTAAAGGTCTACCCGATTCAATTTTTGACTTTACTTCCTGATATAATCTATCATTAGGAAGTGCAGCTACTATCTGACCTCTCAAATCTACTTCAAGAGTAGTAGCAGAGATCTCATGTCGATGTCGGCTAAGAGCGTCAGCCACTACGTTCTCTTTGCCTTGAACATATTTTACTTCAAAATCGTACTCACACAAGAACTCCATCCATCGTCTTTGCCTAGCATTCAAGTTAGGTTGCATAAAGATGTATTGCAAACTACGGTGATCAGTATGAAGTTCGAAGCGATGACCTAACAAGAAATGCCTCCATCGAACTAAAGCATGCACTACCGCAGCTAGTTCAAGGTCATAAGTAGGATAGTTTAATTCGTGGTCCTTGAGTTTACGAGACTCATAAGCAACCACATGCCCATCTTGCATCAAGACTGCTCCCAAACCCTCTAAGGATGCATCCACACAAACTACGAAATCCTTAGTAGGATCAGGAACAATGAGTATAGGTGCATTAGTTAGCTTTTCTTTAAGAGTCTGAAAAGCCAACTGACACTGTTCTGTCCAAACAAACTTCTTCCCTTTCCTCTGAACAGAAGTAATAGGATGACCTATCCTAGAAAATCCCTCTACAAAACGTCTATAATAGCCAGCTAGTCCCATAAACTACAAACTTCACCTACATTAGTAGGTGCGGGCCAGTCTACAATAGCTTGGATCTTTGAAGGATCCACAGCAATACCTTTTCCAGATATCACATGTCCAAGGTATTTAATTTCAGGTTGAAAGAAGTCACACTTCTTCAGGTTTGCATACAATTGATTTTCTCTTAAACATTGCAATACCTATCTCAAGTGTTCTTCATGTTCCTTCATGTTACTCGAATAGACTAAAATGTCATCGAGAAATACCAGGACAAAGCGATCAAGGTATGTATGAAATACACCATTCATCAAACTCATGAATATAGATGGTGCGTTCGTTAACCCAAATGGTACCACTGTGAATTCGTAGTGCCCATAACGAGTTCGAAAAGCAGTTTTATGAATGTCTGCTTCAGCTATATGCAATTGATGATAACCAGATTTCAAATCGATTTTGGAGAACACATTAGCTCCCTTAACTTGATCAAAAAGATCATCGATTCTAGGCAAAGGATAACGGTTCTTAATCGTAACCTTGTTCAATTGACGATAGTCAATGCACAGCCTAAGAGATCCGTCCTTCTTCTTTACGAAGATGACAGGTGCTCCCCAAGGGGATACACTTGGATGAATAAAACCCTTTTCTATAATTTCCTCTAATTGAATGCGAAGTTCCTCTAACTCCTGAGTCGTCATTCTATAAGGAGCTCTAGATATAGGCTCAGCTCCAGGAATTAGGTCAACTCTAAAGTCAATATCCCTTTTCGGTGGCATTCCAGGAATGTCATCGGGAAATACATCCGCGAATTCCCTAAGAATGGGATGATCATCAAGAGATACCTCTCGACTCTCACCCTCATCTAAATCGGTAACTGTTGTTGCAAACAGTTGACATCCCCGACGTAGACATCTCTTTAATTGCATAGCAGATATCATCCTCAAAGAGATAGGTCTATGAATACCTACGATTTCCACTTTCGCACCTAAATCATCAATGCAACTAATTGTCTTAAGTCGACAGTCTATTACAGCATGATAAGATGCTAACCAATCCATACCTAACACTATATCGTACGATCCTAAGGGTGTAACATATAAATCTACTAAGGTGGATTAGCGTACCTATTTTAAGTTCACAGTTATGTACTAAGTTATCTACTGCTACTTTCACCCTTGAGGTGAACTCAACTTGCCATTTACCACCTTGCTTTACCGCCACAAGACCACAACGGTCAACAATGGTCGGTGAAATAAAGGAGTCAGTGGCTCCGGAATCAAAAAGTATAGAAACACTAACACCATTTAACTTACCTGAAGTCTCGACCACCGTATTCTGGTGATTGGCTTGGCGGTCATTAACCGCTGCATATACTGTATGTGCTCTTCCTGCATCTCCCACCGTAGGCTCTGAAGCTGCAGGTCGAAACCCATAACCAGTAGGACCTCTCATCGGACACTGCCTAGCTATGTGTCCCTGCTGCCCACATGAATAACAACGTGCACCGGCCCTACCAAATCCTCTCACCGCAGAAGGTGCATTGGACATTCTTGATAACTACCCCTCTGCGGTGGAAGCGGGCACTCTGCGTGAAGCTGATCACGCCTATTCGCCCTATTGCACCACCAGTTCTGCGACCCTTTCACTGTTTGGGGACTGTTTTGTTGTTGTGGTTGAGGTTATTGTTCTTTTGAGGTGTTCTTTGTTGCTGCCCACCCTTTGTGGGTGTCTGTTGGTTCTTAGAAGAACCACCTGTCTGTGCCTGTCCACCCCGTGGACTAAAACCTGCTGCAGGAGCACTCCCAATCTGCACTCTTGTGTGCCCACCTAAAGCCATAATAAGGTTCTCCTCAACTATGCGAGCCTTCTCCACTGCGACTTCCATAGTCTTTGGCTCAAAGACTCGGACACCACCACTGATACGAGCATTTAAGCCCCTGATAAAATGTTGTACTAGCATAGGCTCATCATCGCCAATACCAGTATACTGCTTGAGTTCATAGAACCTACATTCATATTGCTCTACAGAAAGAGCTAACTGACGTAGATCATGAAACTCATCAGCCCTACGCTGCCTCCAATGTTCCGGAAAGGAACCAAGCTCTGAACCTCTCGAGAAACATCTCCCAAGACACAGAACCAATATCAATGTGGAGATTCTGCTCCTCTAGGCACCACCATGTAGAGGCAAATCCTCTCAAGTGCATAATAGCGCACTTGGCACGGATATTACTACCTTATGGGTGCATGGCAAAGCATCTGCAAATCTAGTAGCCAGTCTGTTCTCCAATCCTCCTCTGAACCATCGAAGGTGGGAGGACGTGCTCTCGATAAATCCTCATATGACACCGATGATAGCATCACGATGTGATGTGTCCTCTGCTCTCCTGGGATCTATCCCTCTCTCACAACCTCGCTCATCTGCACGTCTGGGTCCAAGTGAGCTGGGACCTCCTCTCTAATAATGGGCGGGGAACCACTGGCGAGTTATGTTCTCATTTCTCGACCCATCGTGCCTTGGTCACTGGTGAGGGCGTGGGAGGGCGCCTAAGGGGATTATTACGAGCCTCCACCTCACCTCTTCCTGCGACCTCTGCACTCCACCTGCTTTGGGCATGTTCCTACACATAACAATTACGAGTCTTAGATACTATTCAACCAAGGTTATCAGTTGCGACACTACGTACTAGGTCAACCTAATGGGCTCGAGATTACCCAGAGCGTCCAGTGTTTGTAACCTTGGCTCTGATACCAATCTGTATGCCCCGTCTTAATAACCTAAGAACGTTGCAATTGATATAAAGGTATAGTAATTTTTTTTTTTTTAAATATTAATATTAAGTTAATTAATTGCATACATCCTTAGGTTATGCGACGTTACACTACTTTGAGTTTTCCATAAGCGACTTAAGTATTTCACATTGCACATATTAAAATATAACATAAAATAAACATTGCATAATAATAAATTTCCATTCAAGATATAATAAAGTACAAACACTTTTTTTCATACATTGCATTGATATGATATTACATTACTCATCCATCTGATGAGGTAGTTCAAATAATAGTTACAATTTTACAAATGATCACCTCTTATACATTTGAGGGATGTTTTCAAATACAAGTTTATAATATACAATGATGAAAGTATAGAAGAAATCCATGTGCGAGCTCTCCATCCATGAAGCTCTCAATGCTACAATCATTCTGGGGACCCAACGGAGTAAGGTGCACGTTCCACCCAACCATGTGGTACCCGTAGGTCCACCCCCCGTGCTAGGAGATAGTAATAAGGTTACCTAGACTTAATCTACTAACCCTAGACACTAGTACAAACAATCTATTGGTTACATTGCTTCCAAATTTTTGACAATTGAATTACTATAAATACAAGGTTCACTGTTATTCTAGGTGGAGTGTCATCACAACGATGCAATGGTTACCCTGGTGTTTCTTCCTAGGTTCCGGCCTCCAATCCTTGGGTTACCTTGGTAACCTCTTACGAAACCCGGCCCCTATAGCATACTGTTGCGGAATCGAATGTCTCTTTAGGAAACGAGACACCGATTTTCCATTCCAGGCCTTCTCAACTTATACTCATGACTGTAGTAGCTCAAGAGTCATAAGAGAGGCATGTACATCTTGTTAAAAGTTTTAAATCTAACTACTATGTCATTTAATTATCACTGACTTAGTTAACTATTTGTAAGTTACCCTGACACCACTTTGTGTGTCGGCCCTTACAAATAGCCACTCCCCTAAACATAACAAGGGTATTCTAGATTCACTAACTAGGGTAGACAAGTGCACAATACAACAAATAATACCAGATTCACCACAAAATACTTTACAATTCATTCAACAAATCGAGTGCACTACCCTAAACTTGTATAATCGCATGAATTCAAAAATCAATTTCACCCCCCCTTCAAAACTGGTACTGGAAGACTTAAAAACCATGTAAAAATAAATTCTCTTTTCCCCTTAAACAATTTAATCTGGAAGACTTAAACTACAACAATACTCCCAAATTAACCAATAAATTATAAAGCAACTTGAAAAGTTTCACATCTACAATTTGGATTTACTAAATCCATTCAAACATGCTCTAGACGTTTAATGTTTAACCAACTAATACAAGATTTTATTTTATTTTTAATAAAAAGAAATTAAATCTACAAATATCCCGATTTCACAATCATATTCAATAATGAAAATTTATATTTATTCGACAAAATACATTTCATTATAACTATCTATTCTTAATTTTCACATTCTATTTTCATTATCTCTTTCTTTTAATTAAGTAATGAATAAATAAATAAATAAAAACTTTATAATCAAATAATTACACGTGTAATATAAATATAAAATGATATTAAATATCATTAAAATTGTTAGAATTGGCTATGGATGGCACCCAAGATCTATGGACCAAATGGAAAGCACAAGAAAGAGAGAAATGATATGACAAGAATAAACTGTATTCAATGTCATTAATATGATATGCAGTACAATGATTGATTACAAATGAGAGAGACCCCTTGGTTATATAGCCAAGGTGAGAACATAGGAAGGCATAAGATTATGACAAGTGTCAGAATCTTGTGACATGAGACAACTAGGAAAACCTATCACTCCACAAAAGGTGGAGAGATAATCACATGATGTGTCCACAAAAGGTGGAAGTGATGAGGTAATGACATGTCAAGTCCACCAAAAGTGGAAATTCTCCAACAACCTCCTATGTGGTCCCTAAGTAAACTTAACTAAGGTGTAATCATGACCTAGGACAAGGTGCAAGACATTTAATTACCAACACACCCACTATAAGTGCAACTTAGAGGGGTAGTGAATTATTATACAAGCACAAGATGCAATGATGGGTCGACTACTAGGCCATGTTAGGTACCCATGTACCTGGTAATCATGCAATCTCTCTACAAGCGAGGGAAGGAGAAAACCTCCTTGGGACAAAACTCCCCTCAAAGAGATGAAATACAAAATGCTCAGAAGAGAATGAGAAGGTAAAAACCCATGTGAGGAAAAAGACCCCATATAGAGAGTAGAGAGGCAAGGTGGCCCCCCTCAGTGTTGGAGTCTCACCTGCAATGATGGTAGAAGCTTTCGACATTAGATGTTTGAATGATCCAATCTACGTGAACAACGTTCCTCCCATGGAAAAGAAACAAAACCAAGGGATGTATGGGATCATGAAGATGGATGGAGTGTCTGCAGAGAAGCATGCTCAAGTGTCTCCATGTCGTCTGGTGAGACCACTCCAATCAGGCGTTCTAGGCCACACTGCTGAAGAGGAAAACCCAACATCTAGTAGAGAAGAATGTAGAGCACTATCCAAAGACAAAGATATCCCCTCTGAAGACAAAGAAGCCTCCTCCAAATGTTGTCCAAAAGAATCCACACTCACGCCAAACTGAGAAGAATGATCAAGAGGGTCAAGGTGTTCCCTCACAACAACTGAAGAAGGTGCATCGTCATCAAAGAGAAGATGTATGTCATCAATGGTGTCCTCCAAATCCGCAAAATGTGACTCCACAAACAAGTCTGAAATACCTGTTAAGAAGTCATCCAAAGTAGCCATATCTGGAAGACAATGTATATCCTGCTGCACTAAATCACTAGGAGCTAAAACTGTAGCAACACAAGCATCATCAAGTACAACAGTAGATGGAGGAGATGAAGTGCATGGCTCAAGTACTGGATCTGATGTGAGTATGCCCAAGTTCAAAAAGACAAATGTCTCCTCAGAATCATAGTTGTGATCAACAGTCGAAGGAACATCGTCATCATCAGAAGAAAACTATGCAAAGGAATACAACCGAGATGAATGATCAACCACCCCAGTAGCAATGACATCTCTAGTCTCCAAGTCACGAATGATAACCGAATCAGGAGTGAACTCCACAGTTCTCCCATCGCCACCATGTGTAATCTGATAAATGGAAAGTAGATTGTTCATCAAATGAGGAACACACAAGACATCCTGAAAAGTGTTTTCCCCAATGCTAATAGATCCCTTCCCTATTACACTCATGTATGTATTGTTTCCCATCAAGATAGGAGACATAGAACAAGGCTGAAATGAAGAGAAGATAGTCTGTGAAGATGCCATATGATGTGATGCTCCTGAATCTAGAAGCCATCTCCCTGATCCTAGACTTGAATGAGCACAAAGAGCTTGTCCTTTATATCCTGATATATATGTTTGACCTTTGTCCTTTTTAGACTATTTTGAAGTAGAAGGAGAAGAAGATTCAGACATTCTAGAAGGCAAATCAATGTGATTCTTTTTGAGAAGATTCTTCAACTCATCAATATCCTTCTTATAACAATAGTGTTCTTCATGTCCATCCCTTCTTGCAATATGCAAAAAGGCCTCTCCTTCTTAGATGATTCTCCTTTTGATGATGAGGATTCGATTCTTTATGCGGCTTGTTCTTTTTCTTCTTTTGCTTCTTATCAAGATTCTCTGATTCTTTCTGTACCTTAGACTCATTAGCCACCAATGCTTGTGGTTTGGAAGACTTGATTAGACCCATGTTCATTAACTTAGCTTCCTCTTGGATTAGGAGATTTGCAAAGTCATCAAACTTAGGATCAACATATGATGCTCCCATAGAAATTCGATGGGTATGAAAGCCAGAAACAAACACTGAATACTCAGGACCAAGCTTGGATAACACATTCAGAATCAACTGTAAATCCTCTTTTTCAATAGTGCATTCTTTCAATTGTGTTCTTAGTTGCTTGATTTTGGAGATGTAGTCTTGGATGTGGTCAAAACTTTTAGGATCAAGATTCATCAAATCATTCTCAATCTAATAGCCTCTAATCTTATCTGTTTTACCGTACAATTTCTCAAAAGTCTCCCATGCCTCTTTAGGTGTATTACATGATTCAATATGAAACTGCAAATCAAATGAGACTAATGAACATATGCATCCAAGTGTTTTCTCACGATCAATTTCCCATATTGCCAATTCTTTAGCATCTGTAGGTTTTGGAATTGTGTCCTTTAGATGACCTATTAGACCTTTCATCATGAGATAGTTTGTTACTGATTTTCTCCATGTAGCATAATTATGTGGATTTAGGGGTTCAATTTGAGATCTCCCCATTGTAAGAACACAAATCAAGCAAAAGAATGCAAACAATCACTGCAAGATTACCCCCCAAAATCACTCAATCAAGAAACCCCCCCAAGCAATATCTGATTTGGCACTTTATATTTAGTGCGTTTACAATTGCTAGATGCCAAAAACAACAAGCTAGACTTGATCTTAGTGCTTACAAATGCCAAAATATGCCACAGTATCAAGTACAAATTTTGGTAAAAAAATGAGATCAATCTGATTATACCATTGAGAAGTACACGAAAAATAATGCACTTTCAAAAAAAATTGCACCCAAAAATGTTACCGTAGGAGCAAGATATGAGCTCCCGAAGTTCCCAAAAAAAGGATGAAGCAGCAACACCTGTGAGAAACTGAAAATTCCAGAAAAACCAGGCACCAAAACCAAAAACTGATTGCACCAGTGCGTAGAGCACAAAATTTTAGCCCAAATAAAAAAAAATTGCTTGAAAAGGAGTCGAGAATGAGCAAGATATCAGTTTGAAAATGGACTTCAAAATCCAAAATGCAAATGGTGAGGGGTAGAAATTTTCCAATGTGATATTGCTGACGATCTCATCGATATAGGAGATTAAATTTGACGGTCTTGGGTCACACGCGGCTGTTAATCCGGAATATTCTGTCGGCGAGATGGTGGGTCCTTGTGGCTGGGCTTGGCGATGTCACCTGTTGATGGGTGCTTTCGGGTCACTGGGTGTGTTTTTGAATGCTCGTGGAATGTTTGAATGGAGGGAGGGCCATGGCGGTACGTGTGCTCGCCCAGATCTCTCCCACGGATACTGCAGGGTACAAACCCGTCGTGCTCTCTACAACGATGCTGTGCGGCCAGAGTCCGCAGTAAAACTTTTTTTTTTTTGAATTTTTTTAAAATAAATTTTCAAATTAAAATTTTACAATGATTTTTCAATCGAAAAAAATGAAAAATTCCATAAAAAATTTTCAAAAATTTTCAATTGAAATTTTTTAATTTATTTTGTGAAAAATCGTACCGTCGGTAATTATGGCGCCCTGGGGGCCGTATGGCTCTCGGGTAAAAAAAAATTGCTTCACCGGATGACTTGCTCCAAAATAGACGAATTGACAGTCGATCTTAGGGTTTTTGGCCCTTCTGGACGCGATGGTAGGGTCGGATTTAACCCAAAATGCTCCAAAATTGCAGCTACCTTTTGGATCTGGCAACCACACTTCAGCTTCAAACCCTCGTAGATTTGGCCTCGTATCTCCAATTTGGACGAAACAAAAGGAAAAATCGACTATCTCGAACCTTCCGGACACAATGGTGAACTCAGATTTGCACCAGCAAGCTCGGATGTGAACCTGCAATAAAGAGCCACGAACGGAACCTCCTCAAATCTGGAATCTCTCTTCAGAATAAGACTCTCCAATGGCTCCAAACACGCTCTGATACCATGTTAGAATTGGCTATGGATGCCACCCAAGATCTATGGACCAAATGGAAATCACAAGAAAGAGAGAAATGATATGACAAGAATAAACTGTATTCAATGTCATTAATATGATATGCAGTACAATGATTGATTACAAATGAGAGAGACCCCTTGGTTATATAGCCAAGGTGAGAACATAGGAAGGCATAAGATTATGACAAGTGTGAGAATCTTATGACATAGTTTCTTAAGGAAAACTATCACTCCACAAAGGTGGAGAGATAATCACATGATGTGTCCACAAAGGTGGAAGTGATGAGGTAATGACATGTCAAGTCCACCAAAAGTGGAAATTCTCCAACAACCTCCTTTGTGGTCCCTAAGTAAACTTAACTAAGGTGTAATTATGACCTAGGACAAGGTGTGAGACATTTAATTACACCAACAAAATATATTCATATTTCCTTCACAAAAGAAACTATATATATAATAATATTTATACATTATATTTATATTTAAAGCAATTTTTAATTTAATCGAAATTTACAAATATAAACACTTTGGGCAGGGCCTGGCTGCCCACACAGCCGAGCCCTCCATGGGAGGGCACGGCTGTGCCGGCAGCACCGGCGCTGCCCTCACAGCCAGCTCCCCCGTGGGGGTCGGCCGTGGGGGTAGCCCCCTGCGGCAGTCTCCAAAGAAAACTTGGATCTAATGCAATTTCAATATGAATTTTCATGCGATTTAATCTATTTCGAATTTTAGACTCTGTGTGATTTTCGATGGAAAACTTTGATCTAAAATTTCACAGAAATCTCTTCATTATATAAATATGTATATACATTCATATATATATATACATATATATATATATATATATATGAATATATATATTTAAAGTTTTTTTCTATAGTAAATCAAACACTATGCTTGTACAATTTTCTGGCATAGTTTTTTTTTATATCTACAGAATAATGGAGAAATTTTCTCTGTATAAAAAAAATAAGAATTTTCAATCAATTTTTCAAGCAGATTTGTAACAAGTTTTAAAATTCTTTTCTACAATTTTTTTTTTAAACAGAGGACCTCAAAGATTCTGGTTTTAAATTCTTTCTTTTGGCTTAACTACATTCTTGAAGAATCTTGCAAACAGATAACAAATTTTCAACAGAAAATTTTCTACAGACAATTGCCAAGAAGATAAAATTTACACAACAGATTTTCTTTACAAATAAATCAAGAAACCAATAACATAAGAAAAATACCTATATAAAGAAAGTTGTCTATAGGAGAAAACCCTTTTTGCCAGTAACGCACAAATCCCCAAAAGCTTTTGCAATCAACACAAGAGATCCTCCAAAGGATCTTCCAATTCCAAAATCAACCAAAATAAAACAGAGAGATAACAACCTCTAAGAAATATTGAAATTTCCACAGTAAGGAAAATTTTTGCCAGTATACAGAAAATTTCCCCGTGAGAAAAAAAATGGAAATAGCCTTTGTAATTTCCCATGATCCACAATAACCTCTCCGTAACAAATTTTCAACAACCCAAATTAATGCAACTTCCACACTTGTCGAGAAGTTGCAAATATCTTCTCCACAACTTCTCGGCAGTTTTTTTTGCCCTTTTAATTTTGCATGCAATTTCAATTTTTATTAATTTTAAATTTTGAAAATCAATTTTCCATTCACATGCATTTTATTTATTTTTATTTTTATTTTTTAATTTTCTAATTCTTTTAAATACAATATAATTTACACACTTAGTAATTTAACTTAATTAATTTATTTATTTAATTAAAATAGTTTAATCTTTTTAAGACCAACTATTTAACCAAATAAGCTAACTAATGTATTAAATTATCAAGTAAGTAAATTTCAATCATATTTAAATATTAATTAAATAACAATAATTAAAGCACAATATTCCAACATTAAAAATTAACCAATATTTACCTTTTCAAACAAATTTGACCAACAGAAAATACAATACAACCTATGACTCAAAACTGAAAACCGACAATGTACTAAGACCAAGGTTAAAGACTAGACTAGGATAAGCCTAACTACTATCTCCCGTTCAACATTTCCATTGAGTCTTGACACGCTCAGACCTGATTACACAGGTGGAGTCGGTGTCATGTACCTGCAAATCCTGCAACCAAGCAAATAACGTGCATACATGTATATATATATATAAAGCATTAAACAGGCACACCGTGCAGAGAAAATCACAGATATCGCAGGGCACTCGCAAGCGAGTGATGCGATTCCATTCTCCACACCAATACACTCACAGCAACTGACGAAATAAATGTTGTTAGTCCATCATAAGCATGTACATATCAATAAACAACAGAAAGTAAACATCTACGCTAAATCATATCATATCTGAAAACAATAATCATCAAACAAGTAACATCATGTCACAGAATAATCCACTATCGCTCAAAACCAGTGATCACAATATCCAGCAAAACATCATAGATCTAACAGTATGAAAAAGTATCAACAGAAAGCATAAGCATAAACGGAGGGGTACTACAGGAAGCGCCCACACACAACCTTTATGGCTATGTATGGAGCTGCGTGCGAATTCTTTGAAAAAGGTTTATGCTAATAAAATTTAAGATTGTTTTTATTAAATTTTTTATATAAAAAATAAAGTACACAACATAAAAAAATTTAATAAAAACAATCTTAAATTTTATTACCATAAACCTTTTGAAATAATTCACACGCAGCTCCATACATAGCCATAAAGGTTGTGTGTGGGAACTTCCCACAGCCGACCCCCATGGGGGGGTTGCTGCTTTGAAGAGCAGCATTGGGCGTTGCCTCCACAACAACGCCTCCCCAATGGGGAGCAACGGTGTTGGGGGGGTAGCCCCAGTCACACATATTATTATTATTTTTTAAAAAAGAAAACAATGTCATCGTACAAACAAATACCTACAATGCTCAAAATATATTCACAGTATTTTCTGAAACTCATATATATAACAAATAATAAAAATGCTTCATCTAGGTATATTAATAAGATTTTCCCAGTAGAAAATAAATTATTTACACAGAAGTTTTCTACAGAAATTGTAAAGAAAATTTCCACAGGGGTTTTCAAATTTCACAATTTTGACAGAGGTTTCCATTGCAACCTACAGAGGTTTTCTTTTTTTTTCCTTTTGTAGTCTTCCTACTGTTTAACAATAATTTTAATTCATGAGGCTCTTTGATTTTACTGTAAAACTTCTATAGAGGCAACAATATAATCACAAAAAAACTTCAACAGTCAAGAACACAATTTTTCTACACAGGAACTTTTAATAATTTTTTTTTACAGAGGGTTACAACTAATTCAAGGAAATTTCCTCTTACATAGACAATATCAGGCAATCTTTTCAAAACAATTAAACAATTAAACAAATAGTAAAAAAACCTATTTTTCCTGAAGCTTGAAGGAATGAGGGTTGGAGAAAAGCTTTGCCTCTGGAATTTCAACTTCTATTCACCTCCAGCCAGAAGCAAAATATGAACCTCAAAAATTATATATATTGAAATCCTTCTCCAATTTTAACTAGAAAACCCCCAGAACCCTAAAAACATTATATAGCCAATTTCTTTTCGTGAAGAAACTTCCTGCCATTCACAACATGCCAATATTCTCTCCAAGAATATTTTAAAACAAGAATTTTATTAAATTCCCACTCACTCCCATAAATACTCTAATTATAATTTAACTAATTAATTTTTAATTATTTTCCTTTTAATAATAATTAAGCATTATAAGCTATTAATTAATTTAAACATTCAAAAATCAATATCACTACCTTAAGCAAATATAAAATTCTAATTCACATTATAACATCTATTATTTTTATTTAAACTATCCACTCAATCAAGAAAATTTAATTAATTAACTTAACTATAATTATCTACAAATAACTATATCAATTAAATAACATTAATTAATCACACATAAAATAAAGATTAATTAAATAACAAACATTTACACACTAAAATAAATAATCAACACTATCCCAAACATAAAAAAAGACAAGGTTGCGACAAAGACACCATTGGACTCACAACAAAGTGACGAACTTGGGACGGGGACACTTCCTTATCATCTCCCTTTTCAACATCATACCCATTGGGTTTATGGGACACGCTCAAACCTGACAAGCAGGTGGAGTCGGTGTCCAGTACTTGCATCCTGCATAGAAACAAACATCAAGTAGCTTGTAAATCTTCATTGCAGACACACCCTGAAAGGTAGTTGCAGGGTAGCATGGCACTTGCAAGAAAGTGATGCCACTCCATCCTTTCACCAAAACTCACTAGCAAACACATCAGAAACCATAGCAACATAGAATGACAACATCACCACATATATTATTAAAGAAAACCATAACATAACCAAATAACATAATCACCACGTAATGTATCATCAAGCATCATAAGTAATGTCAAGTGCAGCAAACCAACCAAACTATAAATCCTCACACAAACAGCACCGGTGAACTGATCACCATCACAAACCAAGTAGAAAATCAACACAAAAGAGTATCAACAACACGAGGGGTATTACATCGCGTCCATCTATCATTTATGTGTGATTCTTAAATGTTATTCCAATACCTCTTACAACTATTACATAGATTGCTTGCCTTGTACCAATATGTTTCACTGTACAACAATGCCAAGATGCATTAACCCGCACGTGAGAAAACACTTACCATTCTGCTTCTGTGCACTAAGACAACCAGCTCCACCACTACCAACCCTCCTTTCCAATTTCTCTTTTTTTCTATAATATTTAGTAGTGAATAAGTGTTATTCCAATACCTCTTATACAATTAGTCTATTTGTCTTCAATATATATATGCGTATATGTATTTGTCTATGTTTCGAAGCATTGATTTTCACATACAGTTCACATTGTATGTATATATATATGTATTTATATATTTATATATTTATATACATACACATATATATATATATATATATATATATATATATGTAATATATAGATATATATTTAATTTATAGATATATGTATATATGTATATATATATCTATTTATGTTTTTCTAATACTTCTTTTACAATTGACCTATTTGTCTAAGAGAAAAAATTGAATGAAATTGTAAAGATATCATATATTCTTGTAGATGACAAAAGTACCCATATTTCTAGAGAAAATATTTCTATTTAATGTGGGTTTTCGAACATCTATCATTTTTTCGTGATTCTTAAGTGTTTTTCTAATAGCTCTTTTCCAATTTCCCTTTTTGTCTTATATCAATATGTTTCATGATATTCTTTTTTTTCTCAATTGTTTGAAGTTCTCCATAACAAACTATTCTTCATGATATTCTTTTGTTTAGTTCCCCATAGCAAACTTTTCATTATCGTAGTTTGCTTAAGAATCATGGATAAATGACAAATGATCAAAAACCCACATTAAACATATTGATACAAGACAAGCAATCTATGTAAGAGTTGGCTTGTCAATTGAAAATTTGAGCTACATTCTTTGGCAATAAACTCACATTAAATAGAACTCATAAAGTCAATGGGTAGCAATAACCTATGCAAAATGGCTATAATGTCACAGAGTTAATTGAAAATTTGAGCTACATTACTTGGCACTAAATATTATAGACAAATAGAGAAGACTTCCCCAGGGTTTTTTATGACGACATGGAGCTTACCTCTTGAACAAAGAATGTTCCTAAATGTCCCTCAATGGTTAATAAGGATTGCAAAAAATTATGAATTTAGAATTAACAAGTCAACTGTTACATAGATTTCTTGTCTTATATCAATATGTGTCATGATATTCTTTTTCCCTCATCTATTTGAAGCTCCTTGTAACAAATTATTCTATTATTCTTGTAAGAAGGATTGTTTTCAATTTTTTAAAATTTGAAATTGTTGTCGTGGTTATTTTGTTTGGATGGAACATGTTATATTTCTTGTATCAATATGTTTCATGATATTCTTTTTTTCTCATCTATTTGAAGTTCATGATAACAAACTATTCTTCATGACACTATTTTTTTTAGTTCCCCATAACAAACTGTTCATTATCATAGTTTGCCTCTTCTATACTCCATATTGTAAAGCTCTATTTAATGTGGTTTTTTATCTATAATATTTAGTAGCAAATAAGTTTTATTCTAATACCTCTTATACAATTCTCTATTTGTCTTCAATATTTACCACCAAAGGATGTAGCTTGAATCTTGTATCAATATGTTTCAAATTTTGTTACCTTTGCATAAGTTTAAAGAGATGGGCAAGGTTTTCTTTACATAAAAACATTTAAGATCACATCATATAATTGTTTCCATAACCTAAAGAAAATAGGTATCATCATAAAGAAGCAAGTTTAAATAGTTTATTTGGTAAGCTAAAAAGATAGCTGTATAAGCATGGAGAAATGCAATCGGAAGAATACAATATGTTGTGTATTTGTAGCAGTCAATGTATGATGGTGCAAGGAAAAACTACAAAACCAATGCTTGTTCTCCTCCCTGCCATATTGGCATCATGAAGCCTCATGGGCTCTATCCAAACCCTTGAGCAATAAAAGTATGGAAGACCCATCAAAAATTTAATGGAGCCATATCTTATATCACACAATGGTAAAGTAGGGGAAATTTCGCGATTTCCATATATGATTTCTTATATTGTAGATTTTTTTTTCATGTAACAACTTTAAAAGGATGGGTATGTTGATAAAGAGCTACCTATAGATAATTTTTCCCATAAGATGAAAAGATAATTGTAGAGACATGGAAAAAAATAATTTGTACTATAGACTATGTTTATTGTAGTCTAGTGCATGTAAGAATTCGTGCATGCATGTATATCATATATTGCACAATGACGAAGTTGCAAAAAAGAATTGTGTTCACATAGATGATTTAATTTTTTGTAGTGCTTTTTTTGCTACAATAACTTTAAGAAAAAGAGAATGCTAATAAATAATTGGGAAAGATGGAACTTGTCTATAATGTTGATAAATATAGGGAAAGAAGAATATATGGGAGATTTTTTTTGAAAACAGAACCAATTCCGTGGATGGAATACCCAGATATCGTTAAAAGGAAGACATCAAAGAAATATCAAAGGTTTTGCTTCAAAGCATAAAATGCACACAAATAACTTTATAAATATACCTAATTTTGATATGTACTAGAGCCTATCTAGCCATGTAGGAAGAAAAGAGTTGAATGTATAACTTAGTAAAATATAATTTTATAAAACAAACCTTGTTTATGCTTACAACTATGGTCATCTTTTAGGCAGCAATCGTCCCATAGATGGGCTTCATATTTCCTTGTCCATATATGCTTGCATTGAGTCCAACATGATATTATTGCAAAGCAACATTCTATTTCAATCTATCAAAATCTATGTCATTGGTTAGATGTGTATGGAAAGACAAAAAGACATTGCAAAACAACTTACAACAACAAAAAGAGACCAAACACTGTAGGTTGTGGAGCACAACACTTGTAGAACCCTCCAATCTGCTATCTAATGTAGGTGCATGGCAACATTTTTCAATAGTCTGCTATCAAAGAAACACCATAGTGGCTCATTTCACAATGCAACCAAAACAATATACATCCTCACACTGCAAAATTGAATATTTCATTCACTTCCCCTCGCCCCACCGTACAACAACGCTAGGATGGCCGGGAAACGCACTACAAATTGCATGGAGTCTTATCCTATATTAGAAAAAAATACAATATATACAAGACTATATATTTCTAAATGTAATATACAGGAAGAGCGAACAAATGAAATGCTCAAAAGAGAATTCTATAGGTCAATATTTTCCAGCTAATTGAATCAAATAAAACCAATTGAAAAGTAGGAAAGAACACATAAGAATAGGTGCAAGCAAATTGTCAAGGAAAAATCAGAAAACTTAGGGTATATAGGCATAGAAAATGGAAAATAGAACATAGTTGTAGAATTTTAAACTTATTAGTCAAATGCAACAATTTTTTTTGAGAATGTTTCTAGAGTATGTGCATATATAGTTTAATATATTGGAATGTCCAAAACATGTTACTGACTTATAGAAATTTTGGTACATATACATATAAATATACATATACATAAACATATACATATACATATACATATACATATACATATACATATACATACACTTTTTTCCCTTTGTTTATTGTTTGCAGTTATCTTTGTGCATCTTTAGAATTATACCCATTACCATAGGAGCAATTGCAGTTAAATCTTCTTTGTCTCACCTAAAAATATGGTTAGGGTTAGTAATTTTTTTGCCCTTCATTTATTGTTTATACATATACATATACATATGAATATACATATATAAATATACATATATATATATACATATACATATATGACAATGTGAAACTAAAAATAATTAATAGCATTTACAATTGGTTCACCAAATCTATTTATTGATATTAGAACATTATATATTTGGGAGTGATGAACATATTTTTTGGAGTACCCATGCTGAAGTAAACATAGACACAACATGTAATGGACATAATCATCATGTGAAAAATCCGATGCACGCATACTGAAACACTCTTGCCCTGTAGAGTATGTAGTCATAAGTGCTATAAAATCCATAGTGAACAACATGACTTGTAATTATTCATCGCAAACACCACAAATTTTATAGAATCTCCCTGCATTCTCTGTAGGGAAAAATAGCTCCTCTATTTCTTCATTCTTGCAATGTCAAGTGCATTAATACGTGTTTTGTAAATATTTAACCAATGAATTGCATATCCCAAGATTACAATTATCGAGATTTCTATCTACAAAAACAACATGCTCATTAGGAAAAAATAGTTTCATGTTTATGAATTACATGGCATGTCATTAACTATGCTGATCTATCTATCTGGAAAGCTAGATTTTTGGGATACACATACATATACATATACATACACATACATATACATATACATATACATATACATATACATATACATACACATACACATACACATACACATACACTTTTCTCCCTTCATTTATTGTTTGTAGTTATCTATATGCATCTTTGGCATTATACCCATTCCCATAGGACCAATTCCAGTTAAATCTTCTTTCTTTCCTAAAAAAAAATTCAATAACAATTTCATTTTCAATGTGATGTTCAATATTTTCATATTGTATTTCATCTTCACTTGAATCAACATTTAATGGTTCACAAGAAGGTTCAATTTGAATATTTTGCATACCTTGTCTTCTTTTCCTATGACTTTCTCTATCTTTTTCTCTATATGCTTCAATTTTAGAGAATCTTTCAAAATCTAAATTTTGACCGAGGTAGACAAAAAGCATGATAAATTCATGATAGAAGGAATGTAGGGACCATGCACTTTTTCAGGAAAGATGTTGTATTTTATACTCTTCAACAAAAAAAAGGTTATATGTGCACATGTATATCTCTTTAGCTGCACTGTTGTTTTTTAAGTTGGTGTTTGCAAGATGCTCTATTTTATAGCCTTCAATGAAAAGAGGGCACATTGTTACCATTTTGAGTTAACCAAAATTTCCCTTTCCATCATGTGTACACATATAGCAGACTCTAAATGGTATAAATACTGATCATTGAAGGTCAATGAGCACTAGAAGGATATTGTGGATAAAGAGAAAAGAGAGCATGACAAGAGGCATGAGCTTGATGCACAAAGGCTTCATGAAACATTTCGCACTCTTGACCCCTTCCTCCTTAATCACATCAATTGTTTCATGAAGCCTCTATGGATCAAGCTGATTCCTCTTGTCATGAATGGTAAGTGTTTTCTCACGTAAGGGTTAATGGATCCTGGCATTGTTGTATGGTGGCATAGGAGGAAGTAAATGCAATATTCAATGTTGCAGTATGACAAAGTATAAAATCATACATTGGATAGCATTAATTTTCACCTACAGTTCACATTTCATACCATTCCCTTTAAATGGATTTTAACTAAAATTTATCAAAACCATACGAAGCAATAAGCTGTACAAAATGTGTATAGCACCAAAGATGCATAGAGATAACAAGGAACAATAACCAGAGGCCAAAAATATAGACATACCAAAAAAAATTGAAACCAGTTCAAAGGTACATGCCAATGTTATGTTTGTAGTTTATACCAATCTACAAAATTTTAGAATTTTGAAAGTTAAAATCAATTCTTGTCACAAGGAAAATAGAATAAGAAACTCCTAAAGTGTCATGCCAAGAAAAACAACCATATGAAGCAATAAGTTGTACAAAATGCGTATAGCACCAAAGATGCACAGAGATAATAAGGAACAATAAGTAGAGGCCGAAAAACATAGACATACCAAAAAAAATTGAAACCAATTCAAAGGTACATGTCAATGGTATGCTTGTAGTTTATACCAATCTACAAAATTTTAGAATTTTGAAAGTTAAAAACAATTCTTGTCACAAGGACAATAGAATAAGAAACTCCTAAAGTGCCATGCCAAGCAAAACAACCATCCAAAGCAATAAGCTATAAAAAAGGCGTATAGCACCAAAGATGCACAGAGATAACAAGGAACAATAAGTAGAGGCCAAAAAATAGACATAGTGAAAAAAATTGAAAGCAGTTCAAAGGTACATGTCAATATTATGTTTGTAGTTTATACTAGAATCTACAAAATTTTGGAATTTTGAAAGTTAAAAACAATTCTTGTCACAAGGACAATAGAATAAGAAGCTCCTAAAGAGTCATGCCAAGCAAAAAATACATGAGGGCACAATCCTTAATTAAATGCACAAAAAACATTGATACAAGACAATATCATGAAACATATTCATACAAGACAAGCAATATATGTAACAATTGGCTTTTCAATTCAAAATTCAAGCTACATTACTTGGCACTAAATATCATAGAGAAATAGGGAAACTATAAAAGAGCTATTAGAAAGACAGTTAATAATCACAGGAAAATGACAATTTCAAAATTTTGAAAATTAAAAACAATTCTTGTCACAAGGACAATAGAATAAGAGACTCCTAAAGTGTCATGCCAAGAAAAAAAATACATTAGGGAACAATCCTTAATTAAATGCACAAAAACATTGATACAAGAAAATATCATGAAACATATTGATACAAGACAAGCAATCTATGTAACAGTTGGCTTGTTAATTCAAAATTCAAGCTACATTAGAAATATAGTTAATAATTATAGTAAAATGACAGACGATCGTAAACCCACATTAAATAGAACTTACAAACATGGAGAATAGAAGAGGTGAACTACAATAATGAACAATTTTTTATGGGGAAGTGGGTAAAACAATATCATGAAACATATTGATACAAGATAAGCAATCTATGTAATAGTTGGCTTGTCAATTCAAAATTGGAGCTACATTATCTGGTACTAAATATTACAGGGAAATAGAGAAATTGTAAAAGAGTTGTTACAAAAACACTTAAGAATGACAAGTAAATGACAGATGATTGAAAACCCACATTAAATAGAACTTTAACGCAGGTAGAAAAACATACACAAATAGGGAAAATTGAAAGCATCCCAAAGGTACAGATCAACGTCATGTTTGTAGTTTATAGTGTTAGCAAATGGAATGGATCTTGATAGATATATTAAAAAATGAATCTTGACCCAGATTCAACACCAATTGAAATCCGCTAATAGCTCAGAAAAGTCCACAGTTGCATTTGTGGATTTTCTCTAAATTTTGTCGAGGTACAACTCCCTCACTAGATTTTCAATGAATTAATCTAACTTAAAGAAAATGGGTGTGCTTTTAACTATAAAGCAGAAAAGGTGACTAACGCTAGCTCATAAATATGAAACTAACGTAAAAGAAGAGGTAACAACCATTTATAATCAACACAAAGATTGAAAAATCATGACTATCAAATCCAGCTAATGAAAGTAAACCAGACTGCAATAAATGAATGACATATAGCTCATCTTTCAAAGGAGACATAGCTATATCGTACACATAATACCAACATCAACATACCAAGCATCATTTAATTCATAACACACCGATTACAAATTATTACAGTCTACAATAAATGTTATTCCTTGTTGATAACACCCCCAGGTATATCCAAAAAAGAAGAAGATAAAAGTCCCCCTCATCCTTTTTAACTTCAAATTTATAATATGGCTAAAGCCATTGGATAGGTGTCGAAGCCGTTACTAAAGGATCAACTTCTTGTATTGCAAATGCTTCTCAAGGATTTGGTTAGAATAATCAAATTTTACAGAGGAATAGGAATCGACAAAGAAAATTGATCATAACCCTAACAACATGTTGCAGGTGCACCAAGTCCTAATCATTAAGTTAGAAGGTTCATAGTTTGAGTTTGATGAGATTGGGTCATTTTAGTGTAATAAGGCCATTTCATGGCCATTTTGGTGTCTTAGGAGTTATGTTTGAGTCATTTGTGTGTTAAGAGGGTCTATAGTGCAATAAAGAGTCAAAAGTGAAAAGTTGTCAAATTTGTAAGTTGCAAAATTGTAACAAATTTGAAAGGCAACAGTTATTTTTTTGAAAATTTGTTTTTTTAGGAGGTTGAGGTTAGTTGAGAGATGGTATTTGGTGTCTTTCACATTTAAAAATACCTCAAATGTTCAAGTTTTAGGTTGGAGAAACTAAGTTTGAAATAAATTCAATAAAATCATATTGTTTCCATGCCATTTTTTGTGTTTTTCCAGAATTCTTGAAGTTTCCTAGTACTGTACGATTTTGTACAGTGTGGTTGTGTTTTCTTTTTGATGGAAACTAGTGGAAAGCAGAGTTAGCTGCATATTGGAACTAGTTTGAAGCAATTTCATTTGGTATTGTGCATTTTAGAAGCAAAACATTGTTGGTTGGTCTGAATACCCCGTTCAAGGGTTTTGAGTGCAATTAAAATGGTGTTTTAAGCCTTCCACCAACTGTATGCATCTGTAACTTGGTGGATAGGATTAGTTAGGGTTAATAAACATGTTTGCATCATTTCATGTGCAGGGGATGTCTGGATTATGACTTTTGGTGATGCTCTAGATAGCATTTTGGGTGTTTTTTGCATGAAAAATGAGGTTAGAGTGGGTAAAAGTGGGAAATATCTAAGGGTAGTCACTTCTTATGTTCTTTTGATTTTGTGCAAGGTTTATTAGACATGTTGGAATCTCTAGATTGGCCTGGTGAAGTCTGAAAGTAGGGTTTTCAATAAACCCTTGCCTAATTTGAGCAATTTGAGGGTTTTGTGGAATAGGATCTTAGAGGGAAAGTTCCTGAAGATAAATGGGAAAATTTGATGTTTTTTCATTTTTTTAGTGCTTCCCCATCAATTTTTAGGGTCTGTGAAATTTTTCGAGGAGGGTTTCTTTGGAAATTAGGCCTATTTGGCTAGGTTGAGCAGCATAGTTTGCATGATTTGTGGAAGTTGTTCCAAATGATTCATATGTGGGGTTGATGTATGTTGTAGATGGATTTAATGGGTGTCTAGAATGATGATTAGTTATAGGTGTTATTAAATAAATCTTAGAGTGAAGTGGGGAAAACTGGGTCTACTAACCTATAAAGGTGTCTAGGTGAGAAAGTGGAAAATGAGCCAAGATAGGGTTTGTGAATAGAAAGGTGATTTGGAATCCTTTGAATTGAGAAAGTGGGGGGTTTTCCAACCTAGGTTGCTATCAGTTGGTATCAAAGAAAAGGGAGTATGTTCCTTGAGGAAGAAGGTAAAATTTTGTGTGCAAGGAAAAGGTGTAATTGGAGGAATTCAAAATGCCTCCTAAGGGAAGCACTGTTGCATGGAAGATCAATAACTAGGCTAGAGAATTAGAAGCCTTGAAGAAGGAGGTTGTTGTATTGAGGTCTAAAACTAGAGTTGACATGGATGAGATTGATTCTGAAGAAGAAACTTCTAGTGAATCAGAAGAGTTGGATCCAAAGGATGTGAGGATGATGAAACTTTTGAAGGTTGTGAAAGGTGATGGATATGGAAAGATGGACTTGCCTATGTATGGAGAAAAAATAGATGGTGAAGAGCTCTTGGATTGGATAGGAGCCATGGATAATTATTTTGAAAGTGTGAAGATAGATGAAGAACACAAAGTGAAGAAGGAAAAAACCAAGTTAAAAGGACATGCTTTGCTACGGTGGAATTTTGTGCAAGATGAAAGGAAGAAAAAGGGGAAGACAGGTCACTTCTTGGGAGAGAATGAAGGAAAAAATCAAAGGCAAGTTCCTTCCTAATGATTATAATGTTCGATTTCTTAAAAAACTTCAAAATATTAGGCAAAAGGACTTAGATTTACAAGCATACATTGAGGAATTCTATAGGTTAAGTATAAGAAAAAAAACATGAGAAAGATGAGGAAGAAAGAGTGGCAAGATATCTTAATGGTCTAAGGTATAATATCCAAGATGAAATCAGTTTGATGACACCAAAAATGGTAGGAGAATTTTTTCAAATGGCTATGAGGGCTGAGGAGAAAGTGAAGAGGAGCTAAGAGAAGGTAATAAGAGGAAGAGGTAGTACTTCTAGGGGAAAAGGTACTTTTTCTACACCAAAACAGTCCAAGGAAGATCAATAAGATGTTGGTAAAGGAAAAGAACAAGTGGTTGAATCTATAGGTTGATGAAGAGGTGGAAGAAAAAACTATAGGGGCATAGATCCTAATGTGTTTGCAAGAAGGTGTTATAAGTGTGGAGAGTTTGGTCATCCATTCTTCAAGTGTCTTGATAATTTTGGTGCTACTTCTAGTGGAAGTGAAAGAAAAGGTGAAAAGAGAGTTCAAATTGTGTAAGAAGATGAAGAGGAAAGTATCAATTCATTAAGCCTTGTCACTACACTTGAAGTTGGTGAAGCTTTGATGCTGCAAAGACAAATTTTGAAGGCCTCCAAGGAGAAAGAACCATTGCAAAGGAGAAGTCTCTTTAAGAAAACCTGCAAGAGAAAAGGTAAAGTATGCAAGTTAGTAATTGATTCAGGCTCCACTGATAATATTGTATCAAAGGAAATGGTAGATAAGTTGAGTTTGGTAAAAGTTCTTCATGAAATACCCTATAAGGTTTCATGGTTAAATGATGATCAGTCACTCCTAGTGAATGAGTAGGCCTTAGTTGAATTTCATATTGGAGGATACAAGGATAGGGTGTTTTGTGATATTCTACCAATGCAATGTTGCCATTTGTTGCTCGAAAGGCATGGCAATTTGATAAAAATGTTTTGTATGATGGATGGGCTAATACATACCATATTATGCATGAAGGGAACTCATTCAATTTGTTACCATTGGAAGAAGAAGATAGGGAGCAAACAAAGACAACCAAGGTAATCATGATGGGTAGAAAAGAGTATGTACAGATTGGAGAAGTCAAGAATGATCAGTTGGAAGCCATGAAAAAGGTTGTAGACAATATGACAGAGGTATTCAAGGTTGATGCATAGTTGGAAGGGAAGAATAATGACAAGAAGGTGTTAGAGACTAACTTAAAGAAGGTTAGATGTTCAATTTGCTTGTAAAGACTCCAAACAGTTTGGAGAAATGTGTTAATATAGTAGTTGGGAGAGTGCTATGTCCACTTGTTGAAGGAAAGGTTGATGGGTAGGTGTATTCCATCAGTACAGAGGTCAAAACCTCTGCTAAAACAAAAGCATTTGGGTTTGAGAATCTGAAAGGAGATGCAAAGGTAAAGGGTGGAGTGAAGAGGGGTAATTGGTCAAAGCATTTGAATAAGTTCAAGTATGTAGGGATGGTGAAGGACAATGTTCAAGAACCAAAAGGTAAAGGTTTGTTTGTAGGTATGGCATCAATTTTAGTTGTGGATAGTGGTGGAAATCTTGAAGTAGATCTGTTTACAGAGATAAAGCATTGGAAAAGTGAACACAAGTTCAACAAAGCAAGAAATGAAGCAATGACCGGGTATTTGGTTCCATGGAGGATATTTTTTGATCAAGAAGCATTTTCAAGTAAAATTCATGCTAAGAAAGAACTAGGTTTGAGTCAATTTGGTCCTACTAGGACATGAGGTTTCTTTTAGTGGGGGTGTATGGTGTAGGTGCACCAAGTCCTAATCATTAAGTTAGAAGGTTCATAGTTTGATTTTGATGAAATTGGGTCATTTCAGTGTAATAAGGCCATTTCAAGGCCATTTTAGTGTTTTAGGAGTTATGTTTGAGTCATTTGTGTGTTTAGAGGGTCTATAGTGCAATAAAGAGTCAAAAGTGAAAAGTTGTCAAATTTGTAAGTTGCAAAATTGCAACAAATTTGAAAGGCAACAGTTAGTTTTTGAAAAGTTGTTGTTTTGGGAGGTTGAAGTCAGTTGAGGAATGGTAGTTGGTGTCCTTTATCTTTAAAAATACCTGATATGTTCAAGTTTGAGGTTGGAGAAACTAAGTTTGAAAGAAATTCAATAAAATCATATTGTTTCCATGCTATTTTCTATGTTTTTTCTAGAATTCTTGAAGTTTCCCGGTATTGTATGGTTTAGTATAGTGTGGTTGTGCTTTATTTTTTATGGAAACTAGTGGGAAGTAGAGTTAGATACATATTGGAATTGTTTTGAATCAATTTCATTTGGTATTGTGCATTTTAGAAGCAAAACATTGTTGGTCAGTCTGAATACCCTGTTCAAGGGTTTTGAGTGCAATTAAAATGGTGTTTTAATCCTTCCACCAACTGTATGCATCTCTAACTCAGTGGATAGGATTAGTTAGGGTTAGTAAACATTTTTGCATTGTTTCATGTGCAGGGGAGGTTTGGATTATGAATTTTGGTGATGCTCTAGATGGCATTTTGGGTGTTTTTTGCATGAAAAGTGAGGTTAGAGTGGGAAATATCTAAGGGAAGTCACTTCTTATGTTCTTTTGAGTTTGTACAATTTTATTAAAGGTGTTGGATTCATTAGATTGGCTTGGTGAATTCTGAAAGTAGGGTTTTCAATAAACCCTTGCCAATTTGAGCAATTTGAGGGTTTTGTGGAATAGGGTCTTAGAGGGTGAGTTCTTGAAGATAAATGGGAAAATTTGATGCTTTTTCATCTGTTCAGTGCTGTGCCATCAAGTTTTAGGGTCTATGAAGTGTTTCAAGGAGGGTTGCTTTGGAAATTAGGCCTATTTGGCTAGGTTGAGTAGCGTAGTTTGCATGATTTGTGGAAGCTGTTCCAAAGGAGTCATATGTGGGGTTGATGTATGTTGTGGATGGATTTAATGGGTGTCTAGAATGATGATTAGTTATATGGGTTATTAAATAAATCTTAGAGTTAAGTGGGGAAAACTAGGTCTACTGACCTACAAAGGTGTTTAGGTGAGAAAGTGGAAAATAAGCCAAGATAGGGTTTGTGAATAGAAAGGTGATTTGGAATCATTTGAATTGAGAAAGTGAGGTTTTCCAACCTAGGTTGCTATCACAACAACCACTAAAGGACCAATCATTTCACCAACCATAAATGCAACGCATAAGAATATCAAGTGATGGTATGTGTGAACTGGTTGATGGGAATTTATAATTCAAAGTGATGCAAGCTAGTCATAAATGTGAATTAAATTAACATCTTATGAAGCTTAGAAGAATGCACCCATTTCTAACCAAAAATTTATAAATTCAATTAGTGTCACCTTTCTTCCTTAATCAATTGCATCCAATATGGCGAGTTCTCGGAGTGATGAAAATTCTGCTAATGACTACATTGTCCTGGAGGAAATCGAGTGTAGTCCACTATTCAGGCACACTTCGGACCAGCTAAAAGAAGTCCTTGTAGTCTAGAGTGAGATGGAGGAAGAAGTACTTAGAAGCATCCTTGGTGAGGCATTTTTGAGCCAAGCCCATGTGCATAACACAACTATGTTGGAGTGCTTCATCTATACGATCATCATGACTTTTGCCCATCGGGACTAGGGTGTGAGAGCATTGGAGTGCCTGGTGAAGCCCAAATTCTATCATCACGTAAAGGTGACAATTAATAGGCTCAGCTATTATCCCCAAATTGGATTAATAGCTGATGTTATCTACATTACGCCTGCTATTCAAGATGAGACTATGGAGGAGGCTGTGGCTCTGCTACACATGAGAGTGGTGAGGAATGATATGGGACTATTCATGCAATTCCTCCAGTCACATGAAAATCTATTTTCACCAGCTCAAATAAAACATCTATAGATTGTCACTGAGGGTGTCCATGTCCCGATGCTTGCTTTGTACACCTGAAATGAAATGACTCTTTCATTTGGCTCTTTTTGAGTCTATCATCTGAATTTTGTAATCGAACCAAGTGGTTTTTGGCTATTCTAGTACAATGTAAAAATGTTTACATATATAAATAAAATATCTCTTTTTGATGCTACTTGTGTTTTTTTACATTCATGGCTTCATTTGTTTCATGTTCATATCTTTCTTGGAAAATGTTGGCTTCCCTTCTGTATAATGCATTAGTTAAGTAATCAAACTGGCTATAATTGGGTTAACCACTAAAACTCTTCTTGGGAAAAAAAATTGGTGGTTCACAGAACTTAATAAAACCCTGCCCATGTTCGATATAACCTAAAGAATGTCGCTCGAGGCATAACTTGCAGGTGAAGTTTCTAAATTTTGACACATGACCCATAAATCAGTTTTCCAATAAATTCATACTTCCACTTTTGGAGAAAAGGGAAAGTTCAAACCTGGTGAGAAAACATTGCTCAGTGAAGGATAAATAATATAGGCGGTAAAACAAGAGGTTCAATGAACATATAAAAAACCCACCCAAGTTTGAGAGGAATAACAAAAGACCGCCTGAACATGAATTGAGTATAGGACTTAGGAAAAAATAAATATAGCATCCTAAAAATAAGTTAACAAAAAACTTATGGGTAATAGTGGCTCTGGCTGGGAACAAGGATTGCAAAGGATGAAGTAATGAACCCAGAATCATGAGCGTGGACTAATCTTTTTCATTGGGCACGAAGTCAAGGAGCATAGAGAAGGAAGAGCAAAAGCAAGCCAAAAAAGGGACAAAGCAAGGGAAGAAAGCACCTAAACTACCAGCACAACAAAATTCCAACTATGTACACGCTAGGAAGACCCTACCTCAAATGATTCCAAGACAATCATGAAAATCCATTAACGGGCTAGGAGAAGTAGTTGCCTGTGCAAAACAATGTTGGGTGATTGAAAATCGTGTGCACAACAAACAACCAAATTGCAAATGTTTCCATCAAATACATAAAACACACACCCTGTAAAGACTTTCTACATAAAGTCTTATGCTAAAAAATCCATCCCTTATTGTATACTTCAGCAATCAAATGACTCATACCAACATTTCCTTGCATAAAATCACCAAAATTTGTCTGTGCAATGTTAGTTGTAATGCTATGTTGCACTTGATTTTTCGAATAAAAGGAAACCAACCCTTGAATTGGACATCCCACATACAAACTATGAGATAAAGGAAATTCTTGGTCACTGCATGTGGAAGAAATTGCATTGTTTAAAAGTTTAAAACCCTAATTTGTAGTATGTCCAATAGAAGAATCATTAGATTCAACTAATGATTCATCTATCACAATCCCTTCTTCAATTTCATCCATACCATGTATTGACTCAAATAATTGTTCTGAAACATTTGAATCTTGTATAATATTCTCTTCAAGATGAGGAGATTCAGAAATGGAATGGTCAATTACCTCATTTACTATTGCCTTACCTTCAAGAATTTAATTAGCAAAATTAGAAACCGCATAGTCAGATAGCAAATTAGAAGAGAAGATGTCTGAGAATTTAGTTAACTCCCGGAGCTGATTTTTATTTTCACCCTCAGCTGCACAATTCATATTAGCATCCTCAAAAGTGGATGCCACTTTTTCCAATAAATTGTTGGTATCTCGAGTTTCAAATTTTACTTTGATCTTGCATCCCCCAAAAGTTTTCCCAGTCTCTGGAAAATTACTACTGGAAACAATATTATCCTTGTCCTCATCATATCTTCTCTCAGTCTAATCATCTTTATGAAGGGTAATTGCCTTTATAAGATGATATAGAGCAGGAATTGGTCTATTTTCCACTTTTGATTGAACATTTATCTCATCTTCCTTCAGTGAGAGATTAGTATTTTGCTCATCTTTCCTTTAGTCATGATCAACCTCAACCCTTGATAAACAACATTCCTCCTCTAACATTAATTGATTTTATGAGTTTGTGAAAAGAGGGTTATCATGCATTTTGAATTCATTAAAATTAAAGAGAGGGTTAGGATGAATTGACCACAATTCTTTCTCCTAAAAATCATCATTCCTAGAACCATCGTTTCCTTCCAAACTTAAACATGTCTTTATTCTCCATTTCTTTAAAGAGGAAAACTTCATATTCCAGAGCAAGAAGAGAAGTCAATGCCAAACTATTTGAACTAGCCTCAGAAAGAGAGTTTGTCAGAAGGAGGGGGTGAAGCTAATGATGACCTTTCATGTAGCTCATCATCTTCATCATCATTAGACGAACTTCAATCACTTTCGATTTCAAAGGAGGTATATAAATTCAAGGCCGGATCACTACAGAGTTGATCTTGTCCTCCACTACGTTGCTGCATGTTATCGAGAATTGTTAAATTCATGTTTTCTATAGTAGGGTGACATTTAATCGAAATATTAGGAAGTGTCTTATAGCTATTTTTGAGCTTCATACTTGAACCTAGTCTCCACTTACCTATGGTGATAAAATCATCTTCAACCTTCATTGCCTCTAGTTGAGCTTGCTCGATTTGTTGAATTTTCTCTTTTGAGAATTAATTGTATGTTTGGTTCCTGAGTAGAAATGAATATATGGCACTCGATCTTTGCACTGGGATTTTTTGTGGAAAGAATCTTTCTAAGAAACTGATTGAAATGATAAAAAAAACAACTCATTGTTTCAGCTTCGTTCTTCATGATTTGAAAGAAGAGATGCAACGTAGCTGCAATATCAATTGAGATTTCATAGTGTTGGAGATATTTTTTCTTAAGAAGATGCCATTCAGTAATGCTCCCTTTTTCAAGCCCTCTGTACCATTCTAACACTTTTTCAATTAGACTGTCAATAAAAATCCTTACAAACACATCTTCATCCTCAATTCCTAAAATTGCACTTACAGCCATCATAGCCAAAATATGGTCTTCAGGATCTTATTCATTATGACCAAAGAATTTAGGGAACCCCTTCCTTGAACCTTGAGGTAGATCATGATATTGTGATAAAGCAAGGGGGCCAACTTGATTGCACCAAAGATTTGAAGCCATAAACAAACATAAAGAGTCACCAAATCACATGGAGTAAAATTAAGGAAAGAAAATTATTGTGGTAGATGAGCCAAAGGTGGATTCTGAGGCCGATATGCAGGTGGGTCCCATGGTTGACATAGTGGTGGATTTGGCTGACGATTATGATCACAAGGAGGGTTGTTGTAGTATTCGAATATCAACCTTGGGGGTTGTCCAATCACAAGCACAGGTGGTTGTTGGGCCAGTTCCTCCTCTTCCTCCAAGATAAAATTTTCTCACATATAATCTAACGCATTCCTCCTATATCTCCATGGAGTGTATTTATTTGTGATATGATGTCTTCTTGCTCTGCTTCGAGCCAATCTAAGTCTAGCTGCAAAACAAGAAATACATTATTATGAGGAAGTACCATCTTGTTGCATGACGTGATGGTCGTTGTCAGATTTTCTAGGTAATTCATCCCTAGTGGAGTCACCAAAAATCTATTATTGAATGGAATGGCTCTTGATAGATATATTAAACAATGACGCTTGACCCAGATTCAACACCAATTGAAATTCGCTAACAACTTTGAAAATTCCACAATTGCATTTGTGGATTTTTCTTTGAATTTTATCGAGGTACAACACCCTCACTAGATTTTCAATGAATTAATCTAACTTAAAGAAAATGGGTGTGATTTTTACCAGATAGTAGAAAAGGTGACTAACGCTAGCTCATAAATATGAAACTAACGCAGAAGCAAAGGTCACAACCATTTATAATCAACACAAAGATTGAAAACTCATGACTATCAAATCCAACTAGTGAAAGTAAACTGGACTACAATAAATGAATGACATATAGCTCATCTTTCAAAGGAGGCACAACTATATCGTACACATAATACCAACATCATCATACCAAGCATCATTTAATTTAGAACACACCAATTACAAATTATTACAATTTACAATAAATGTTATTCCTTGTTGATAACACCCCCAGGTGTATTAAAAAAGAAAAGATAAAATTCCCCCTCATCCTTTTTAACTTCAAATTTATAATATGGCTAAATCCATTGGATAGGTTCCAAAGCCATTAATAAAGTAGCAACTTCTTGTATTCCAAATGCTTCCTGGGGAGTTGGTCAGAATAGTCAAATTTTATAGAGGAATAGGTATCAACAAAGAAAACTAATCATAACCCCAACAGTAGCTGCCAAAGGACCAATCATTTCACCAACCATCAATGCAATGCATAAGAATATCAAGCAGTGATATGTGTGAGATTCTTGATGAAAATTTGTAATTGAAAGCGGCGCAAGCTAGTCATAAATGTGAATTAAATTAACATCTTATCAAGCTTAGAAGAATGCACCCATGTCTGACCAAAAATCTATAAATTCAACTAGTGTCACCTTTCTTCCTCAATCAATTGCATCCAATATGGTGAGCTCTCAGAGTGATGGAAATTCTGCTAATGACTGCATTGTCTTGGAGGAAATCGAGTGTAGTCCACTATTCAGGCACACTTTGGACGAGTTGAAAGAAGTCTCCCTAGTGCAGTGCGAGGTGAAGGAAGAAGTTCTCTAAAGCATCCTTGGTGAGGCGTTTCTAAGCCAGGCCCATGTGCATAACACAACTATGTTGGAGTGCTTCATATATAAAGAAATTAGGACTTATGGCCATCGAGACTGGGGCATGAGAGCATTGGAGTACCTGGTGAAACCCGAATTCCATCATCGTGTAAAGGTGGCAATTGACGAGCTCAACTATTATCCCTAAAATGGATTAATATTTGACACTATCTACATTACGTCTGCTATTCAAGATGTACTCTGGAGGAGGTTGTGGCTCTACTATGCACAAGAGTGGTGAGGAATGATATGGGACTATTGGTTCAATTCCTTCAATCACATGAAAATTTGTTGTCACCAACTCAAATCGAACATCTACAGATTGTCATTGAGGGTTTCTGTGTCCTAATGTTTATTTTGTGCACTTGAAATGAAATGTCTCGTTCTTTTGGCTCTTTTTGTGTCTATCATTTGAATTTTGTAATTGAACCAAGCAGTTTTTGGCTATGCTAGTACAATGGAAAAAAATTACATATATAAATAATATATCTCTTTTTTATTCTACTTATGTTTTTTACATATATGGCTTCATTTTTTTCCTATTCATATCATGCTTGGAAAATGCTAGCTTCCCTTTTGTATAATGTATTAGTTAAGTAATCAGACTGGCTATAATTGGGTTAACCACTAAAACTCTTTTGAGCGGAAAAATTGGTGGTTCACAAAACTTAATAAAACCCTTCCCAGGTTCAAGATAACCTAAAGAATGTCACCCAAGGCATAAATTGCATGTGAAGTTTCTAAATTTTGACACATGACCCATGAATCAATTTTCCAATATTTGTACATCCACTTTTAGTGAAAAGCGAAAATTCAAACCTGGTGAGGAAACACTACCTGATGAAGGATAAATAATATAGGTGGTAAAACAAGAGGTTCGACGAACATGCAAAAACCCTGCCCAAGTTCGAGAGGAATAACAAAAGACTACCCGATCATGAATTGTGTATAGGACTTAGGTGGGAAGAAAGATAACATCTCGAAAAGAATTTAAGGAAAACTTTATGGGTAATAATGGCTCTAGTTAGGGACAAGGACTGCAAAGGATGAAGTAATAAACCTAGAATCATGAGCATGGACTAGTCCTTTCCATTGGGCACAGAGTCATGGAGCATTGAGAAGGAAGAGTAGAAGCAAGCCAAAAATGGAACAAATCAAGGGAAGAAAGAACCTAAACTACCAGCACAACAAAATTCCAACTATGTACACGCTAGGAAGACCCTACCTCAAATTATTCCAAGATAATCATGCAAATCCATTAATCGGTTGGGAGAAGTAGTTTCATGTGCCAAACAATGTTGGGTGATTGAAAATTGTTTGCAAAATGAACAACCAAATTGCGACTACTACCATCAAATACATAAAAACAACACCTTGTAAAGACTTTCTAGATAAATTCTTATGCTCAAAAATCCATCCCTCATTGTATAATTCATCAATCGAATGACTCATACCAGCATTGCCTTGCATAAAATCACCAGAATTTGTCTGTGCAATGTCAGTTGTAATACTATGTTGCACTTGATTTTTTGAATAAAAGGAAACCAGCCCTCAAATTTTACATCCCACATACAAACTATGAGATAAAGGAAATTCTTGGTCAGTGCATGTGGAAGCAATTGTATTTTTTAAAAGTTTAGGACCCCAATTTGTAGTATATGCAACAAAAGACTCATTAGATTCAATTATTGATTAATCTATCACAATCCCTTCTTCAATTTCATCCATACCATGTATTGACTCAAATAATTGTTCTCAAACATTTGAATCTTGTATAATATTCTCTTCAAGATGAGGAGATTTAGAAATGGAATGATGAATGACCTCATTTATTGTTGCCTTGCCTTCAAGAATTTCATCAACAAAACTTAGGCACCTCATAGTCAGATAGCAAACTGGAAGAGAAGATGTCTAAGAATTCAGTTACCTCTCATCCAACTGATTTTTATTTTCACCCCCAGCTACACAATGTGTATTAGCATCCTCAAAAGTGGATGCCACTTTTTCCAATAACTTGTTGGTATCTCGAGTTTCAAATTTTACTTTGATCTCGCATCCCCCAAATTTTTTCCCCATCTCTGGAAGATTACTACTGGAAGCAATATTATCCTTTTCCTCATCGTATCTTCTCTCAGTCTGATCATCTTTATGAAGGGTAATTGCCTTTATAGACCGATACAAAGCAGGAATTGCTTTATTTTCCACTTCTGATTGAACATTGATCTCATCTTCCTTTAGTGAGAGATTAGTATTTTCCTCATCTTTCCTCTGGTCATGATAAACCTTAGCCCTTGATAAACAGCATTCCTCCTCTAACATTAATTGATTTTAGGAGTTTGTGAAAAGAGGATTATCATGCATTTCAAATTCATTAAAATTAAAGAGAGGGTTAGGATAAATTGACCACAATTCTTTCTTTTGAAAATCATCATTCCTAGAACCATTGTTTCCTTCCGAACTTAAACATATGTCTTTATTCTCCATTTCTTTAAAGAGGAAAACTTCATATTCCAAAGTAAGAAGAGAAGTCAATGCCAAACCGTTCAAACTAGCCTCAGAAAGAGATATTTTATCAAAAGGAAGGGGTGAAGCTAACAATGACCTTTCCTACAACTCATCATATTCATCATCATTAGACGAACTACAATCACTTTCAATTTCAAAGGAGGTATATAAATTCAAGGTCGGATCACTACAAAGCTGATCTTGTCCTCGACTAGGTTGTCGCATGTTATCGAGAATTGTGAAATTCATGTTTTCTATAGTAGGGCGACATTTAACCAAAAGCTTAGGAAGTGTCTTATAGCTGGTTTCGAGCTTCATACTTGAACCTAGTTTCCACTTACCTATAGCAATAAAATCATCTTTAGCCTTCACTACCTATAGCTAAGCTTTCCCGATCCCTTGAATTTTATCTTTTGAGAATTAATTGTATGTTTGGCTTCATAGTAGAAATGAATATATGGCACTGGATCTCTGCATTGGGTTTTTCTGTGGTAGGAATATTTTGAAGAGACCGATTGAAATGATAAACAAAATTCCTCATTGTTTCAGCTTCGTTCTTCATGATTTGAAAGAAGAGACGTAGGGTAGCAGCAATATCAATTGGGATTCCATAGCATTGGAGAAATTTTGTCTTAAGAACATGCCATCCAGTAATGCCCCCTTTTTCAAGCCCTTCATACCATCCTGTCACTTTTGTCAATCAGACTGTCAATAAAAATTCTTACATACACATCTCCATCCCAAATTCCTAAAACTGCACTTACAACCATCATAGCCATAATATGGTCCTAGGGATCTTGTTCATTCTGACCAGATAATTTAGGGAACCCCTTATAGGAACCTTGAGGTAGATCATTATATTTTGATAAAGCAAGGGGGCCAACATGATTGAACAAGAGATTTGAAGCCATAAACAAACAAATAGAGTCACCAACTCACATGGAGTAAAATTAAGGAAAGAAAATTATTATGGTAGACGAGCTGGAGGTGGATTTTGAGGCCGATATGTAGGTGGGTCTGTTGGTTGACATAGTGGTGGATTTGGATGATGATTATGATGATGAGGAGGTTCATCATACTATTCGAATATTAGCCTTGGAGGTCGTTCAATCACAGGAATGGGTGGTCACTAGGCCCATTCCTCCTCTTCCTCCAAGACAAAATTTGCTCGCATATAATCTGATGCATTCCTCCTATAGCTCCATACCAGTATATTTAATTGTGATATGATGTCTTATTGCTTTGCTATGAGCTAATCTAAGTCTAGTTGAAAAATATGAAATACATTATTATGAGGAATTACCATCTTGCTACATGATGTGATGATAGTTGTCACATTTTCGAGCTAATTCATCCCCAACGGAGTCACCAAAAATTTGTTAGCGAATGAAATGGATCTTGATAGATATATTAAAAAATGAATGTTGACCCAGATTCAACACCAATTGAAATATTCTAACAACTTTGAAAAGTCCACAATTGCATTTGTCGATTTTCTCTAAATTTTGTTGAGGTACAACTCCCTCACTAGATTTTCGATGAATTATTCTAACTTAAAGAAAAAGGGTGTGCTTTTAACCAAAGAGAAAAAAAGGTGACTAACACTAGCTCATAAATATGAAACTAATGCGGAAGCAAAGGTCACAACCATTTATAATCAACACAAAGATTGAAAACTCATGACTATCAAATCCAACTAGTGAAAGTAAACCAAACTGCAATAAATGAATGACATATAGCTCATCTTTCAAAGGAGACATAGCTATATTGTACACATAATACCAACATCAGCATACCAAGCATCATTTAATTCATAACACATCGATTACAAATTATTACAATTTGCAATAAATGTTATTCCTTGTTGATAACACCCCTAGCTGTATCCAAAAAAAAAAGATAGAAGTCCCCCTCATCCTTTTTAACTTCAAATTTATAATATGGCTAAATCGACTAGATAGGCGCCAAAGCCATTAATAAAGTAGCAACTTCTTGTATTCCAAATGCTTCTCGGAGAGTTGGTTAGAATAATTGAATTTTACAAAGGAATAGGTATCAACAAAGAAAACTAATCATAACCCCAACAGTAGCTGCCAAAGGACCAATCATTTCACCAACCATCAATGCAACACATGAGAATATCAAGCGGTGGTACGTGTGAATTGCTTGATGGGAACTTGCAATTCAAAGTGATGCAAGCTAGTCATAAATGTGAATTAAATTAACATCTTATCAAGCTCAGAAGAATGCACCCATGTTTAACCAAAAATATATAAATTCAACCAGTGTCACCTTTCTTCCTCAAACAATTGCATCCAATTTGGCGAGCTCTCAGAGAGATGGAAATTATGCTAATGACTACATTTTCTGGAGGAAATGCGAGTGTAGTCCAATTCGAGGCACACTTCAGATGATCCAGGTGGATCCAGAAGACCTCAAATTTCACAGTCTCAGAATCACCTGAAAGTAGTCTTAGATTGAAGAGCTCGCTGACAGGATTCCGACGCAACTTGAATCGTGTCAAAAGGATATCGTATGTGCGAGTTATGCTTGGTCAAAGGTCCGATCAAACAGGCAAATCAGGGGTTCAAAAAGGCAAAAAATTGATTGTCTCAAAATGAAATAAAAATTATGCCAAGTCGTAGTGCTCGTCGCGCTAATTCCAGAACTATATTCGGTTTCAAAAATGGAGCTCGTATGTGAAAGTTACAGCTGGTCAAAGGTTGGTCAAAATTTTGACTATGGTTGACTTTGATGACATCAGCAAGCTGACATGGCAGATGGTGACGTGGCAGGAGTGGTGAGTTGGCACATACATGGTGGAAAAAGAAATATGGATTAAACCATATTGTTAAAAGAAAATACGTATGGTTTAAAAATTAAAAGATTTTTGTGATTTCAAGGAGGATTTGGTGGGATTTTATCCCTTAAAATTCTCTTCCCTTGCCCATAAAACAAGGAGAGGAAAAAATCCTGTAAACTTACATTTCAACAAATTAACCCCTTTAACCACCTTTCTCATATTTAAAGGGTTTATTTTAAAGAATATCCAAGGGGATTATTAAGGAGGTTTTAAAAGATATTTTTAAAGATTATAATGCAAGTCCAAAATTATAACGGCCCATAGTTAAAGGGGTTCGTTTTTTTAATTGTATGGCTTGGAATTATAAAAGCCAAAGGTGGATTTATTTTTGAAAGATTAATTTGTTATACTAACGGGATATTAGTTATTTTTATTGTAAAAGGGGGAAATGGTTGGAATTTTTACTTATATACGGGAGATATGCAATATTTGCAAAATAATATGGTTAAAGCCATATTAGCAAATAAATGTGTATATAAAGGGGTGATTTTTGTAAAGGGACAATGGAAAAATTATTGAGTGGAGAATTTTGTACGGGAATTTTCTAGGAGATTCATACTTTGTATGAAGAAAATTCTGATCTTGAGACGTTTGAAGGAGACTTGTAAGGTGAATTTGCAAGGTGTTTTCTACACCAATAATTGCAATTTGTAAAGAGAGATTGTGAGGAGTTTATGTTGGTCTTGGAGGCTTGATATTGTAAAAAGGTTGTTGACTTCGCAATATCAATAAAGCGGTCCTACTATTGAGAAGCGGACCCGGAGACGTAGCTCATCCTGAGCGAACTCCGTTATCAAGTGTGCTCTTCCTATTTTCCCTTGTCTCATTATTTCTTCAGTATTTTGATTCTTTAAGATTCTTAGTTATGTTTATTTAAACTGGAATAAGTGAACTTGTAATAAATTCATCGCTTTAGACGCATAACCATGCATTACTGCTGCGATCGGGAGTAATTCTGTAAATGGATTAAGTTTTCAAATAACTTTAACGTCCTAGTTTACAGATCATCAGACCAGCTGAAAGAAGTCTTTGTAGTGCAAAGCAAGGTGGATGAGGAACTGCTCTAAAGCATCCTTGGCGAGGAGTTTCTGAGCCAGGCCCATGTGCATAACACAACTATGTTGGAGCACTTCATCTATACAGTCATCAGGACTTCTGGCCATTAGGACTAAGGCGCGAGAGCACTAGAGCACCTGGTGAAACCCGAATTCCATCATTGCGTAAAAGTCGTAATTAACGGACTCAACTATTATCCCCGAACTGGATTAATGGCTGACATTATTTGCATTGTGTCTTCTATTCAAGATTAGACTCTGGAGGAGGTTGTGGCTCTACTGCACACGAGAGTGGTGAGGAATGATACAGGACTATTTGTGCAATTCCTTAAGTCACATGAAAATTTGTTGTCTCTAGCTCAAATCGAACGTCTGCGAATTGTCACTGAGGGTGTCCGTGTCTTGATGTTTGCTTTGTGCACCTAAAATTAAATGTCTCTTTCTTTTGGCACTTTTTGTGTTTTCCATCTAAATTTTGTAATCAAACAAAGCAGTTTTTGGCTATGCCATTACAATGTAAAAATGTTTACATATATAAATAAAATGTCTCTTTTTGATGCTACTTGTTTTTTTTACATGTATGGCTTCATTTGTTTCCTGTCCATATCATGCTTGGAAAATGTTGGCTTCCCTTTGGTATAATGCATTAGTTAAGTAATCAGACTGGCTATAATTGGGTTAACCACCAAAACTCTTCTTGGGCAGTAAAATTGGTGGTTCACAGAACTTAATAAAACCCTGCCCAGGTTCGAGATAACCTAAAGAATGTCGTTCGAGGCATAACTTACGGGTGAATTTTCTAAATTTTGACACATGACCCATCAATCAATTTTCCAATATTCGTACATCCACTTTTGGAGAAAAGGGAAATTTTAAACCTAGTGAGAAAACACTTCCCGATGAAGGATAAATAATATAGGTGGTAAAACAAGAGGTTCGATGAACATACAAAAAGTCTGCCCAAGTTCGAGAGGAATAACAAAATATTGCCTAAACATGATTTGTGTATAGGACTTAGGCGGAAGAAAGATAACATCCCGAAAAGAAGTTAAGGAAAAATTTACGGGTAACAGTGGCTCTGGTTGGGGACAAGGACTGCAAAGGATGAAGTAATGAACCTAGTATCATGAGCATGGACCCTTCCTTTCCATTGGGCATAGAGTCAAGGAGCATGTAGAAGGAAGAGTAGAAACAAGAAAAAAATGGAACAAAGCAAGGGAAGAAATCACCTAAACTACCAACACATCAAAATTCCAACTATGTACACACTAGGAAGACCCTACCTCAAATGATTCCACGATAAACATGCAAATCCATTAACGGGCTGGGAGAAGTAGTTGCCTGTGTGAAACAATGTTGGGTGACTGAAAATTGTGTGCACAACCAATCACCAAATTGTGACTATTGCCATCAAATACATAAAACCAACACCCTATAGAGACTTTCTAGATAAAGTCTAATGCTCAAAAATCCGTCCCTCATTGTATAATTCAAAAATCAAATGACTCATACCAACATTTCCTTGCATAAATCACCAAAAATTTTCTATACAATGTCAATTGTAATACTATGTTGCACTTGATTTTCTGAATAATAGGAAACCAACCCTCGAATTGGACATTCCACATACAAACTATGAGATAAAGGAAATTCTTGGTCACTGCATGTGGAAGCAATTGCATTGTTTAAAAGTTTAAAACCCTAATTTGTAGTATGTCCAGTAGAAGAATCATTAGATTCAATTGATGATTCATCTATCACAATCCCTTCTTCAATTTCATCCATACCATGTATTGACTCAAATAATTGTTCTAAAACATTTGAATCTTGTATAATATTCTCTTCAAGATGAGGAGATTCAAAAATGAAATGATCAATTACCTCATTTATTGTTGCCTTTCCTTCAAGAATTTCATCAGTAAACTTAGACACCTCATAGTCAGATAGTAAACTAGAAGAGAAGATGTCTGAGAATTCAGTTACCTCTCGGAGCTGATTTTTATTTTCACCCTCAGCTACACAATTCGTATTAGCATCCTCAAAAGTGGATGCCAATTTTTCCAATAACTTGTTGGTATCCCGAGTTTCAAATTTTACTTTGATCTTGCATCCCCAAAAATCTTTCCCAGTCTTTGGAAAATTACTACTAGAAACAATATTATCCTTGTCCTCATCATATCTTCTCTCAGTCTAATCATCTTTGTGAATGGTAAATGCCTTTATAGGCCGATATAGAGCATGAATTGGTATATTTTCCACTTTTGATCGAACATTGATCTCATCTTCCTTCAGTGAGCGATTAGTGTTTTCCTCATCTTTCCTTTGGTCATGATCAACCTCGACTCTTGATAAACAACATTCCTCCTCTAACATTAATTGATTTTATGAGTTTGTGAAAAGAGGGTTATCATGCATTTTGAATTCATTAAAATTAAAAAGAGGGTTAGGATGAATTGACCACAATTCTTTCTCCTAAAAATCATCATTCCTAGAACCATCGTTTCCTTCCAAACTTAAACATATGTCTATTTTCTCCATTTCTTTAAAGAGGAAAACTTCATATTCCATAGTAAGAAGAGAAGTCAATGCCAAACCATTCGAACTAGCCTCAGAAAGAGAGAGTTTATCAGAAGGAGGGGGTGAAGCTAACGATGACCTTTCCTGCAGCTCATCATCTTCATCATCAATAGACAAACTGCAATCACTTTTGATTTCAAAGGAGGTATATAAATTCAAGGCCGGATCACTACAGAGTTGATCTTGTCATCCACTAGGCTATTGCATGTTATTGAGAATTGTTAAATTCATGTTTTATATAGTAATGAGATATTTAACCTAAAGCTTAGGAAGTTTCTTATAGATGGTTTCAAGCTTTATACTTGAACCTAGTTTCCACTTACCTACAATGATAAAATCATCTTCAGCCTTCACTGGCTGCAGTTGAGCTTGCTTGATCACTTGAATTTTTTCTCTTTTCAGAATTAATTGTATGTCTGGTTCCATAGCAGAAATGAATATATGGTACTGGATCTCTGCACTAGGCTTTTTTGGGGTAGGAATCTTTCGAAGAGATCAATTGAAATGATAAACAAAATCCCTCATTGTTTTAGCTTCGTTCTTCATGATTTGAAAGAAGAGATGCAGGGTAGCTGCAAGATCAATTGGGATTCCGTAGCATTGGAGAAAATTTGAGATTCCTTAGCGTTGGACAAATTTTGTATTAAGAATATGTCATCTAGTAATGCTCCCTTTTTCAATCCCTCTATACCATTCCACCACTTTTTGAATTAGACTGTCAACAAAAATACTTACAAAGACATCTTCATCCTGAATTCCTAAAACTGCACTTACAACCATCATAGCCAAAATATGGTCCTTAGGATCTTATTCATTCTGATAAGAGAATTTAGGGAACCCCTTCCGAGAACCTTGAGGTAGATCATTATATTGTGGTAAAGCAAGGGGGCCAACTTGATTGCACTAGAGATTTGAAGCCATAAACAAATAGACATAGTCGCCAACTCACATGGAGTAAAATTAAGGAAAGAAAATTACTTTTGTAGATGAGCCGAAGGTGGATTATGAGGCCGATATGTAGGTGGGTCCCTTGGTTGATGTAGTAGCATATTTGGCTGACGATTATGATTACAAGGAGGGTCGTCGTAGTATTCGAATATCAGCCTTGGGGGTCGCTTAATCACAGGGACAAGTGGTCATTGAGCTCATTCCTCCTCTTCCTCCAAGACAAAATTTTCTCAGATATAATCTGCCGCATTCCTCCTATATCTCCATGTGAGTGTATTTAATTGTGATATGATGTCTTCTCGCTCTGCTCTGAGCCAATCTAAGTTTGGTTGCAAAATAGGAAATACATTATTATGAGGAAGTACCATCTTGCTGCATAACATGATGACAGTTGTTAGACTTTCCAGCTAATTCATCCCCAGTGGAGTCGCTAAAAATCTGTTAGTGAATTAAATGGCTTTTGATAGATATATTAAAAAATGAATCTTGACCCAGATTCAACACTAATTGAAATCCGCTAACAGCTCTAAAAATTCCACAATTACATTTGTGGCTTTTCTCTGAATTTTGTCAAGATACAACTCCCTCACTAGATTTTCAATGAATTAATATAACTTAAAGAAAATGGGTGTGCTTTTAACTAGAAAGCAGAAAAGATGACTAACGCTAGCTCATAAATATGAAACTAACACGGAAGCAAAGGTCATAGCCATTTATAATCAACACAAAGATTGAAAACTCGTGAGTATCAAATTCAACTAATGAAAGTGAAATAGACTGAAATAAATGAATGACATATCACTCATCTTTCAAAGGAGACACAACTATATTGTACGCATAATACCAAGATTAGCATACCAAGCATCATTTAATTCATAGCACACTGATTACAAAATATTATAGTATGCAATAAATATTATTCCTTGTCGATAACACCCCCACGTGTATCTGAAAAAAAAGAAGATAAAATTCCCCCTCATCCTTTTTAACTTCAAATTTATAATATAGCTAAAGCATTGGATAGGCACCAAATCCGTTACTAAAGTAGCAACTTCTTGTATTTTGAATGCTTCTCGGGGAGTTGGTTAGAATAATCAAATTTTACAGAGGAATAGGTATCGATAAAGAAAACTAATTATAACGCCAACAACAGTTGCCAAAGGACCAATCATTTCACCAACCATCAATGCAATGCATAAGAATATCAAGTGGTGGTACCTGTGACCTGCTTTATGGGAATTTGTAATTCAAAGCGACGCAATCCAGTCATAAATGTGAATTAAATTAAGATCTTATCAAGCTTAGAAGAATGCACCTATGTCTAATGAAAACTCTATAAATTCAACTAGTGTCACCTTTCTTCCTCAATCAATTGCATCTAATATGGCAAGCTCTCAGAGTGATGGAAATTCTACTAATGACTACATTGTCCTAGAGGAAATCGAGTGTAATCCACTGTTTAGGAACACTTCAGACCAATTGAAAGAAGTCTTTGTAGAGCAAAGCAAGGTGGAGGAAGAAGTGCTCTAAAGCATCCTTGGCAAGGCGTTTATGAGCCAGGCCCATGTGCATAACACAACTATGTTGGAGCGCTTCATCTAGATACAATCATCAAGAATTTTGGTTGTTGGGACTAGGGTGTGAGAGCACTGGAGTGCCTCATGAAATCTAAATTCCATCATCACGTAAAGGTGGCAATTAACAGGCTTGACTATTATCCCCAAACTGGATTAATAAATGACGCTATCTGCATTGCATCTGCTATTCAAGTTGAGACTCTGGAGGAGGATGTGGCTCTGTTGTGCATGGGGGTGGTGAGGAACGATATGGGACTTTTCGTGCAATTCCTCCAGTCACATGAAAATCTGTTGTCACCAGCTCAAATCGAACGTCTGCAGATTGTCACTGAGGGCGTCTGTGTCCTAATGTTTGCTTTGTGCACCTAAAATGAAATGTCTCTTTCTTTTGGCTCTTTTTGTGTCTGCCATATGATTTTTTTAATCGAACCAAGTGATTTTTGGCTATGCCAATACAATGTAAAAACATTTGCATATATAAATAAAAGTCTCTTTTTTATGCTACTTGTGTTTTTTTACATGTATGGCTTCATTTGTTTCATATTCATATCATGCTTGGAAAATGTTGGCTTCCCTTTTGTATAATGCATTAGTTACGTAATCAAACTGGCTATAATTGGGTTAACCACTAAAACTCTTCTTGGACGGAAAAATTGGTGTTTTGTAGAACTTATTAAAACCCTGCCCAGGTTCGAGATAACCTAAAGAATATTTCCTGAGGCATAACTTGTGGGTGAATTTTCTAAATTTTGACACATAACCCATCAATCAGTTTTATGATATTTGTACATCCGTGACTTTTCGAGAAAAGGGAAAGTTTGAACTTGGTGAGAAAACACCACCCAGTGAAGGATAAATAATATAGGCAGGAAAACAAGAGGTTCAATGAACATACAAGAACCCCGCCCAAGTTCAAGAGGAATAACAAAAGATCGCTCGAACATGAATTGAGTATAGGACTTAGGTGGGAAGAAAGATAGCATCCCAAGAAGAAGTTAATGAAAAATTTATGGGTAACATATAGCAGTCTACAAAATTTTAGAATTTACAACAGCTAAACTATGGCAATGAAGATTTTGTCACAGGGAGCTTCAAACAAACGAGGGGAAAAAATATCATGAAACATATTGATACAGGATAAGCAATTTATGTAACAGTTGGCTTGTCAGTTCTAAATTTGAGCTACATTATTTGGCACTAAATATTATAGACAATTAGGAAAATCATAAAAGAAATATCTGAAAAAAACTTAAGGACCACTACAAAATGACATATGACAACCAACCCACATTAAATAGAAAACTATGATAGTGAACAGTTGGTTATGGGACACTAAGGAAAATGAATAGTTTGTTACAGGAAACTTCAAACAGATGAGGGGAAAAGAATATCATGAAACATATTGATAGAAGACAAGCAATCTATGTAACAGTTGGCTTGTCAATCGAGCTAGATTATTTGACACTAAATATTAAAGACAAATAGGGAAATTGTAAAATGAACTATTAGCAAAACACTTAAGAACCACATGAAAATGACAAATGATCAAAAACCAACATTAAATAGAACTTTTAAATATGGAGAAATATTCAACTCGAGAGACAGAAAAGAGGTTTAAATTAGGACAAGATCATAGGATGCACTATCAAGAGGACGCATTTTGACAATTTCATAGGATAGAAAATACTCACAAAAGCCTCTGCTACTGCTCACATTTCTTTTGTTGAACGCAGTTCAAATGAAGAACCTAGTGCAAGTGAAGAAATTGTTGTTACACCTTGTCTAGATACTAATAGAATTAGGTAAGCTCGAATATGCTCCAAACTAAAATCCATACAACAATTTCTTCACCTGAACTGGGTTCTTCATTTTGGACAAATATTCAACTCGAGAGAAAAAAAGAGAGGTTTAAATTAGGAAAAGATCATAAGATGCACTATCAAGAGGATGTATTTTGACCATTTCGTAGGATATAAAATACTCATAAAACCCTCTACTGTTGCTCACATTTCTTTTGTTGAACCCAGTTCAAATGAAGAACTCAGTGCAAGTGAAGAAATTGTTGTTACACCTTGTCCACATACTGATAGAATTTCAAGTAATCTTGAATATGATCCAAACTCAAATCTATACAACAATTTCTTCGCTTGAACTAGGTTCTTCACTTTGAATGTTTTTTCTAAGTAATTTCACATACATACATTTCCACATATAAATTTTTTTTGGTGAAAGATTAAAAATTACAATAAATCACTTAAGGATCAAAGGAAAATGACACATGATTGAAAACCCCAAAATTTCACAATTTAAAAAATTGAAAACAATCCTTCTTACAAGAACAATAGAATAATTTGTTACAAGGAGCTTCAAACAAATCACCTGGGAAAAAGAATATCATGAAACATATTGATACAAGACAAGAAATCTATGTAACAACTGGCTTGTCAATTCTAAATTTGAGATGCATTATTTGGCACTTAGTATTATAGACAAATAGGAAAATTGTAAAAGAACTATTAGTAAAACATACATACATATATATATACATATATACATATATATACATATATACATATATATACACATGTATATATATTTATATTACATATATATATGTGTGTGTGTGTGTGTGTATAAATGTATATATTTACATACAATGCGAGTTGTATATGAAAATCAATGCTTTGAAACATAGACAATTACATACATATATATATATATATATTGAAGACAAATAGAGTAATTGTATAAGAGGTATTATAATAACACTTATTCGCTACTAAATATTATAGAAAAAAGGGAAATTGGAAAATAAATATTAGAAAAACATTAACAATCACACGAAAATGACAGATGTTCAAAAATCCACATTAAATAGAACTTTAAAATAAGGAGAACAAAAGAGGCAAACTATGATAATGAACAATTTGCTATCGGGAACTAAAAAAAGAATATCATGAAGAATAGTTTGTTATGGGAAACTTCAAACAGTTGAGAAAAAAAGAATATCATGAAACATATTGATACAAGACACATAAAATGTTCCATCCAGACAAAATAACCATGACAATTAACAGTTTGTTATAAGGAGCTTCATTTACAGATGAGGCAAAAAGAATATCATGAAACATATTGGTACAAGACAAGCAATCTATGTAACAGTTGTAAGAGGTGTTAGAATAATGCTTAAGAATTACACATAGATGATAGATCAACGAAAACCCACATTAAGTAGAAGTCGTCAAGCCAATGGGTACCAATAATTTGTACAAAATGGGTATAAGGCCACATACTTAATTGAAAATTTGAGCTACATTACCTGGCACTAAATATTATAGACAAATAGAGAAATTCTAAAAGAGCTATTAGAATAACACTTAACAACCACTAAATTATATATATACATACAATGAGAATTGTATGTGAAAATCAATGTTTTGAAAAATAGACAAATATATATACGTATATATATACTGAAGACAAATGGAGTAATTGTATAAGAGGTATTAGAATAACACTTATTCGCTACTAAATGTTACAGACAAAAAGGGAAATTGGAAAAGAGCTATTAGAAAAACACTTAACAATCACACAAAAATGACAGCTATTCAAAAACCCACATTAAATAGAACTTTAAAATATGGAGAATAGAAGAGGCAAACTACGATAATGAACAATTTGCTATGGGGAACTAAAAAAAAGAATATCATGAAGAACAATTTTCTATGAGGAACTTCAAATAGTTGAGAAAAAAGAATATCATGAAACATATTGATACAAGACACATAACATGTTCCATCCAGACAAAATAACCACAACAATTAACAATTTGTAATAAGGAGCTTCAAATAGATGAGGGAAAAAGAATATCATGAAACATATTGGTACAAGACAAGCAGTCTATGTAACAGTTCTAAGAGGAGTTAGAATAATACTTAAGAATCACATGTAAATGACATATCAACATAAACCCACATTAAATAGAAGTCGCTAAGCCAATGGGTACCAATAATTTGTGCAAAATGAGTATAACGCCGTAGATTTAATTGAAAATTTGAGCTACATTATCTGACACTAAATATTATAGACAAATAGATAAATTGTAAGACCCCGCTCCACATGTGACTAATGACAAGCCTAACTTGTTATATGCTTTTCTTAAATTGATGACTAGATATATTGTGGATGATAAATAAGGTGATCTCTTAGCAATATTCTTGTATTCCATTTGAAATTATGTTTTATTGTCACTACCATAAAGGTGGAGTACACTTGTATACTAGATGGAAATACAAATTGAAATTTAATTGGATTATTATATGGTTAAAGTTTAGAATATTTAGCTAACAAATTAATGTGATATACAATTGTTACTTATGATCGTGTTGGTAATGTGCAGGACGGTAATAGTGCTAGCGTGAGAAGAGAAGACCATCGAGAGAAAATCAAAAGACTTTTCCTTAAGGATGTAGATTTGATCCCTTTTGGGGGGCCTAGAACAAGTAGAGTTAATGTCTTGGTAAGTTAAGGTGGTGAGAGTTGTTGTTAAAGGGTTAATTGATTATGTGTTTTGTAGGTGCAAGTGGGGCTAGGGGTTAGGAACCCTTATCCAAGTGTGAAACTCGGATGGGTCTCTAGGTGGGTCTTTAAAGAGGGTTGTTGGTCAATTTCTTGGGTTGGGATGCATAAATAAACCCCCTAGGGTCTATACCATAGTGGTGGGGTCAAGTGGGCATATAATAGTGCTCTAAGGACATGATTTAACCCCTGAAAAGTCCTCATAATGAAGAGTGACGAGTTTTGAGGAGATGAAATGAAAGGATGGGGGAGGGGTGGGGGGGGGGGGGTTGTCCAAGTGCATGTTTCCTCTTTAATAATGAAAAGACTCTCATTTATGAAGGTAGGTACACTTCACACCTCTTCACCCAAAATTTGCATGTTAAAACTCCTATATAATTTGGAGAGGAAGAATGAGTGGGGTGTTACCCACTTCTCCTCTTGGAGAATTTGAAAGGAGATGGAAAAAATATTGAGAAGAGGAGAGAAGTCCACCTCTTGGGAGGATAGTGATCAAATGGCTTGGCTTGGAGAGGAAAGATGGATAAAAGAGAGTTCAATCCCTTCACCCAAAGAAAAGAGATAAGTTTTTCCCTCATTCCATTTACCTTTGTTTATTGGTTGTAAGAAGGTGACATATGATGTGGATCATGGCTGAAATTAGGAAGTAGAGAACTTAGATGCATGTAAATTGTGCTATGATAGTTTTACCTCTTGTAAAAAAATGAGAGTAGACTCCATTGATCATTGTGGAGCTAAAATAATTCCTTGCTCGGGGGTATGGCTAGAGCCCATGAGGCTCCATGACGTCATTATGGTAGGGTGGAGAGCAAGACCTTGATCATGGGTGTGCAAGTCTTTTGTTTCTCAAATATAGTGGTAATATTGTAAGTTTTAAAAGATAAGTTTCATATTTTTCAATGTAGAAATGGACAGAGTAGACTTTATTCTTTGTGTATAGACCATTGTATTCCCAAGTATTGAAAGTAGTATTGAAAGTTTTATATTTTGATGTAATGAAGGAAATATGGATGCTTTGTGAATTGCAGCAAAATATTCTTCTTGAGATACATAAAAGAAGGTTTTTTTTATAAAATGCATGACTGTATATATCTTGTATAAAAAAAAAACAGAATAAATAAATAAACAACATATAAACGTTTGAATGGGATTGATTAATTCTTTTATCATTTGATGACACACAAACAAACCAGAATAAACACCCATTATGATGTTTGTTTATGAGACAATAGATAGATTATATTCATTGTGATAAAGATAAATGTAATAAGGTCAATATGTGTTGCATTATATAATTATAGATATATGTTATCGAAGATTATATGCCTTGAAACATTTCCATTTCAAAAATAGGCAAATACATTTGCAGAACATTCTGGACCTATTTCCTTTAAACCATATGTACATATATCTGTTATTTAAATGATATACAGTAATTACCAAATATCTATTTTAATACTAAAATCAAACAACTGTGAGAAAATAAACCAATGTGCTATTCAAACGCAAATTGGGGGAAAATGTCTGTGTTAAAATTTTTGACCCTGAAATGCAAAATAATAATGTGAATGTTAAGTCCACATGACTCCAAAGATGCAAGCATGCTTTTGAACAGCATTACCGTGTATTACACAACTTCATGTAATTTTACAGAGCTCTTTAGCTTGATAAAGTAGACGAACTGATGACACAGAGAATGCAACAAATCGCTTGAAATAAAAGGGAATGTTTTGCAAGATGTGATCTGCATAGGAAACAAAAAAATAATTTCTGAAATAGAGCATTTAAACAAGAAAGAAAAACAAAACCAGTTATGACATTCGATAAGGTATCAAACAAGATGAAAAAAAATAGTGAAACAAGGAAAACTCGCTGAAACTGTGGTAAGTAACTTGCCTCAAGATTTCTGCAGAAGTTGTACCAAGGCTTTCAAATGGCAGAAGAGTTTGTCCCTTATCGACCACCTCACTCCATTTAATTCTCAACGAACCAGGACTGATAGCTTGGATCTGAACTGATAGTTTCAATTATTTAATAAATTTGGTCAAATGTAGACGTGCCTCGGGTTAGAGTCCCTACACTTTCATGAAAAACAATCCTTTAAATGTAGTACGAAGGAGATTTTGGTTTCAATAAATTATGTCATTCATGAGGCGATGGAGTGTTTCCTCACCTGTAAAAGCTTGCGCCACTTGTGATACAAGTTAATAGCTTGCACCATAACCATTAAATGCCATAAATGTTGGATTCACATTCGCCTTCAGTTGCACTGTCCCATCCAACAATAAACTGTAAAGACTGCTAGTATTTTAACATTAGTAAGATCAGTGTTTTTAATGTAGATGCCTCCCTCTCAGCGTCAGTAATAACATACAGTTAATTGGTTAAGCCCTGTACTGTTTTCCCCTCTTCCACTGCTCTACACAGCAGTCCATTGCTGACCTCGGAGTGTGAACTTAATCATGCCATCAACGAATTAGATAAGAAAAGCATTTGAACATCTAGTCATATGTGCAGATCTGCATTAATTTCTCAAGGGTAGAAAGATTTAGAGGATGAGTGATCCCTATGCCACTTTATTGGCAAATAGATCTAGTTACTTCACGCGCTCTTCCTGCTGCAACTACCACTACATTTATTACTGCCAAAGAAGTTGTTCTGTTTGGTGAACAAACTCATAGCGAACAAGCAGAGTCTGCAGTATTTGTGCTAAGAAAATCTGCCATAATAAATACCTCTGCTTGATGATTTAGTGCCTATGTGTCTTCACTGGGAGTGCTTAGCGTGTATGTCGCTTATCTCTTAATCTTTCAATATTATGTGCATCTGATGTTGTAGAATAGTAGCTTATTAAAAATGAATGATGGAAAATAGCAAATCTTCATTGTTGATATGTTAATTGTTTCTTTTATGCATTTTATTCGCAATATGGAAAGTTTCAGTCAAGAAAATTGTACTCGGTGAGCTGCAGCCAAAAAATAAGGTTTTAACAGTGTTTTAGAGTATGTTTATTAAAATGAAAGTTTAAGCATTACAGCTGCATCATACATAATAGTAATTGCAGTGGGACGGTGCTCTGAGAGAGTGGAATGCATAATGTTGTTTTAATAACATTACCCAAGAATTTTCCAAATAACACATATGTATTTTCTTTTAACTGAGAATGTAGGTAAACAATATTCACGTGGTCTTCTATTATCATCCCATCCCCTCATGAGTATTCACCCTTAGCATATAAAAGCCTTCGTGGAAATGTTTGCATGTCATTGACCTTCAATAAAGAAGGAGGAGATTATTCCCATATTCTAAAAAGGGAGGGGTCCAATTAATTTGGTTAAAACTATACATAAGGACAAAAGTTTAAAAATAATAGAAATTCTTTAAGGAAAAGAAAGAGCTAAGCTCTTCCTTATTCGTTTCTTTCTTCCCTCTTTCTTTTATTTTAAGGGAAAATAATAATAAGAAATATGTAAATGAGTTTATATATAATCATTTGCATGTGTTATGCTTTAATCCTATGATTTCTAAATTTATCTTTTGTGTTAAAAAAATAATAAATAAATAAAAATGTAAAAGTAAGAAGACACATATATAAATTAATTTAGCTAAATAAAGATAAGTAAATAATTAAATTAATAATATATAAAATAAGTAAATGAAAAGAAAAATTTAATAATTAAAATAAAGTATAAATGTCTTATCCATTTTCGTATGTAAATTTTGAGGATTGAGTGTTATTATGGATTTCTTCAACCTTGACCTTATCACTTGAGGGTGTGCGTGATGTTCTCCACCCACATCACTTGTTTAAATACCCATTTCTCACCTTGGCCAACATTTCAATGACGTGTCATTTCTTTAAGTGAATGAGAAGTTGAAATGAGTAAAGAGGGTTCATAACAAGATTCAACTTAGATTTGAAGTGCAATATTGGTATTAATATTTTGGGTAATAATAATAGTTTAAAGTGAAATTATAGACTTTCAAAAGGGTTTATTCTATTTGTAGTAATATTGGTAATATCAATTTAAACTATTGATAGCAAGGGCATTATTAAAAGAGGTATTAAAGTTACCTTTAATGTTAATATTAGTATTAAGAAACATTTTGACTTGAATTAAATAATAGTATTGATATACAATAGAATAATAATATTGGTGGTAAAATTTATAAATTATTGATATTAAAGGGTAATATTGATTTTAGTGATATTATAAATAAATAATAAGTTGTAGGTTTGATTAAATAGTAATAAAATTAATATTGTAATTAACGAGTGAGTATTATTGTTATTATGACAATGTTATTAATGTTAAATTGAGATAATATCATTATAACAATTAGAGAGTTCTCCTTAATATTAATATTGGATTTAATATAAACTTGGTAATAGTGTTAAAACAAGATCTAATAATGACATTATTATTAATTTTAAGGGTTGTTTACAAAGAGGCTAATTTGGTAGCAAATTAACAACTAACCTTTTTCCATTAGAAGTCCAATTGTCCCAAAGAGCTATTGATCCTTAAATTTTCAAGTAAGCGACATAAAGGCTGTGGAATTGTGTTTATACTCAACATTAAATGTGGGCATGACACTTAGCTAATGTAATAATTACCTTAACTAATGATTTTGTAAAAGAAAAATTATAAAAAAATAAAAATATTCGGGTTTTCCCTTGGTAAAATTTTTCGGCATGACAAAAATTCTAAAAGACCTATTAGAATAACACTTAACAACCACTAAACTAATTTTATCCGGAATATCTTTACTTTCATACTAACCCTCAGATATATATATATATATATATATATATATATATATATATATATATATATATATATATATATATATATATATATGCAATCACTCCTATGTTAATCTGCAATTGCTCCTATGTTAATGGGTATAAGGCCAAAGATGCACAAAGATAACTACAAACAATAAATGAAGGGCGAAAAATTATTAACCCTAATCATATTTTTTGATGAAAGAAAGAAGATTTAACTGCAATTTCTCCATCCATACAGAGCCATAATCTCTTTGAAGTCTCCAAAATGGTTATAACAATGAAGATATAAACATATAACAAGAAACAATAAGCAAAGAGCGAAACATATGAACAATAAATTAATTATTTATGCAAAATACCCATGTAAAACAACTTACAGATTCTGAAGCACAACAATTTTAAAACCCTCCAATCTGCTATAAAACGAAGCCGAAGGCAATGATTTTTACAATAGTCTCCTATCAAATCAACACCACAATGGCTCTTTTGACAATGCAACTTAATCAATATACTTTCTTGCACATTTCGTAGCACATCAGTGTTAAAACCCTCCAACCTGCACTATCAAAAGGAACAATAAGCAGAGAATGAAAGACATGAACAATAAATTAATCATTTATGCAAAATACCCATGTAAAACGACTTACAGATTCAGGAGCACAATAGTTTCAAAACCCTCCAATCTGCTATAAAATGGAGCCAAAGCTGACACATTTTACAATAGTTTGCTATCGAACCCACACCACAATGGCTATTTTGACAATGCAACTTAATCAATATACTTTCTCGCACATTTCGTAGCACATCAGTATTAAAGCCCTCCAACTGCTATCAAACGAAGATGAAGGTGATGAATTTTTTAATACTCTGCTACCAAAAACAATATACTTTCCCACACTGCAACATTGAATATTGCATTTGCTTCATCTGCCGCCATCGTACAACAATGTTAGGATGCATTAACCTTCACGTGAGCAAACACTTACCATTTTGCTTATGTGTATTGAGGCAACCAACTCCACCACCACCGACCCACGTAATTAGCAAACTCCATATCGTCATAAACAACCCTAGGGAAGCTTCCGCTGACCGTGAAATTTTTGGCATCGACAAATCCTATTCATGACTGGATTGATGGAAATACCAACAGAAATCTCAAACAAATAGCCTATCGACTAAAAACAAAGATACAATACATTCTTTATTTTTAATTAATTTGACAAATATGATCAAATATCCATTTGA